>CAVNYN010204290.1:0-10117 GCA_963692815.1 Nyctanthes arbor-tristis
AGCTAGATAAGAGTGGATCTTGTGTCAATATATCTTCTATAAATAATCCATTTGTCTTTTGAGTTGTATTAATACCGTTTGTACCTTAAGATGAACAAGTAATGCTTACCTTCCTTTTATTTTCTTTTCCTTTTCTTGTCAAAAATATTTCGCAATATACAAACAATGTACACAAGAACTCTCTCTATGTACTCCATACACCCCCATCCACCCCTTAGCCTCACTGTGAAATGCACTTAGGCACCTCCCTCCATGGCTGTAGTTTCTCACCTATGAGGATTTCTAAGGCATCATTCAACTTCTGAACCTTTTCTGGATCTATCTCATTCATATATATGCTTTTTTAATCATTGTTTAACCACATGAACTGCAAGCTTTGGTAATATGATAGGAGAGAAAAACTATTTTCATTTTATTTCTCAACGACTATCTCTATACTCCAAGATTGACCTCAATGAAACAAAATTTTGGACCTCAATGACACATTTAATGCTCATTTGGTTACATTTTAATCCTAATTTTCCATTGACGCAAAAATATTTGAATTGAAAAGCAAGATGCAATAACATTATAAAATCCAGTACTGCAATGCACGGATAAAATTCTATTTCTCCATGAGTAGTTAACCCTCAATACTCCACCCCATTAATTTCTTAACATTTGTAAAATTTGAGACCCACTTGACCAGTTCACTAACCTCTACTTGCCACTGTTAACTCTCTTAGTTAATTAGAAATCTTCATTTTATTTTCATTCCCTACTAGAATTATCACCCGTGATTTGCACGGGATCAAACAACAACAATAACATATTTAATGGTAAAATATACAAATTCAAATTTTATTAAAAATGAAAAATTAAGAAAAGTACATGTAACTGAAAATAAAAGAATTACTAATTTATCCAGTTTAATTTTATTGAAAAGCATACAACTTCATGATGTGTAAATATTACCATAAGTTTTTTCTCTAATAATTTCCCATAACTATATCACCATAATAATTTTTTATTATGGATTCCCCATGCCTACAATTCCCCTTGTAATCTCAAAAAAAAAAAAAAAAAATCCTATATCATCGTAATAATTTTTTATTTTTTATTTTTAATTTTTCTTTTTGGGCACCAAAAACACACTTCATTCACTTCATAGCATCATCCAATAGTGCATTTACAATGAAACCCGATGGGTTTGCCACGCTACGAAGACTAAGAGTACAATCAAGAGCTCGAGTGGCCAGCATATATGGGCTAGCTCATTCGTTCTTCTATCAATGGCTGTAAATATACAGCCAGTAACATTTGGAGTGATTTTTTCTTTTTTGAAGGAACATTCGGAGTTAAATAAATACCAACACCCAGTTATGATTTTCAAAAGAATTCCTACATTTAGGATAAAATTCATTACTTGGAAAGCCAAAAATTAAAATTCAAAGGAGAGAAGATAGAAAAAAACACCTATAAACTAATTATTTTGAAGCATTCTATGATAGGTAAAAGAAAAAAGACGCAAGACAGGCATAATTAAAAGTTTAAAAGGAATGCATTTAAAATGATATTATATTAAATTGAATATATTTCTAAGATATATTACATTAAATTCATCGCAGAAATGGAAGATGGAAAAAACCATATAAGCAATTCTACATAAAAAATGATTATGATATATATCAATTAATCAAAACATTATAATAGGAAAACTGATTACGATTTTGAATCAATAAATATATTTTGATTGACTAATAAAAGTGATATTTTCTTCTATTAATTGGTTGCTAGTTAATTGGAGAAGGAAAGGGAAGGAAAGGGAAGATGGAATTTGATTATACGGGATTGGGGGGAGGAGGGGGGAAGGGAAAGTAAAAAAAAATACAAAAATTACGTAAAGTCAAATAAAAAGAAAAAAATCACAATTAACGGGATTAAATATGGAATGTCGAAAACAACTTTTTAGCCAAAAAAAGAAGAAAAGAAAAGAAAAAAAACTAAAGGTACCGCAAAGTATACAAATAAAAAATGGGTGGGAAAACTTAAAATGAGACCTTACTCTATTATATATATATATATTTATATATATATATGTGCCCTATCTCCCGCTGTCTCCTCACATAAGCGTGGCTGAGTATAGGCCTTTCAGGCGATCAGTTAGGGCCTCCAAATGTGGCTCAACAAAAAGCACCTTGAAATTAAAAAATTATTACTGTAAGTTTAAATATTTATATTTTAAGTACGGGATAATAAACATATAAGTGATATTTTTTAGTTGACAAATGAGAAAAAAATTATTGTAAAGTATAACTAATAATTAGTTTAATTCTATGACTACTATATTTATATATTTAATTTATTAATATATTCTATAAACAAATTTTTCAATAAAAGTTTTACTTTAGAGCCTCCGAGAAATTTTAATTTAAAAAATACTTAGAGCCTCCAAAAACCTTGGAACGTCTTCCCGCCACAAAACACACACTCCAGTTGGTAGCAACATGCAAGGAGGACATTCAAGTAAGATATGTTTTGATGATAGACGTAAGTTTTTTCATTTTTTCTTTTTTTAAAGCTAAGTGAATTTGTTTGTATGATGCCATAATCATTTTCAATTTTCGATTGCGAAATTCTTGAACCGGTAAATTCAATTTACAATATTTTACCTAAATAGCTAATCAATGCTTTTATGCGTGCCTATATTTCAAGTGCATAATAATTTTGATTATATTTTTTTATTTATATTTCTATATATGATTTAATGTGCTTCTAATATATTTTTGGAAATATGTTAAATACGTTCACAACTCTAGTCAATATGGTGTATGAGAAGGTAGCGCGAGAAAATCAGAATTAGAATTGCTAGTATTTCTAGTGAAATATTTTGTTATTTACGCAGTTAATCTACTCTTTTTTTTTCCTTTTGAGATTCTTCACATTAATTTATTTGTGATGTGAATTATCGTTTTATTTAATTTTATTGTGATATTAGTAACAAGATAAATGCTAAAATTATCGATAAATGTGAATATGTACTTATATGTACTTGTCAAATATAAAGAAAATTCAAATTAAAAAAAGAAAAGAAAAGAAAAAATGCAGACTTTTGTTGCTTAAATCAAGAGCAAAAAAGAAAAACTGAAGAATAGGAAATTGGATAATAAAACGGATGTTAATTGGAAAATAGGAAATGAAAACAAAAATGAAGATTTTTAATTAATTAAGAGAGCTAACAGTGTTAAATAGGTGTTAGTGACGTGGTCAAGTCAATATCAAATTTTAAAAATGTTAAAAAGTTAGTAGAGTAAAGTATTAAGGGTTTAGTATTCAAGGATTACTAAAAAATTTTCGACTGGTACAATCAAAAGTGTAACTAACAACTTTTTCCCTGTCCCAAGAAAGTCCATTCACCCCAAGTCATTCATTCATTGTCTTCCATAAAGCGTCATTCATGATTTCAGTTTTGATGCTAATAATTAGTTCATGAATAGCCTCCCGCTTAGTAAATTATTAGTTGCATAACAAAATTTTAACTTCAAAAAAAAAAAAAAAAAGTACCAATATTTGAAATGCCAAAGATAATAATACATCAAGACGAGTTGAGTGGTTTTTTCAAGTGTAATTCGCCACATCTCTAGGTCTATATATATATATATATATAGAGAGAGAGAGAGAGGGAGAGGGAGGGAGGATATCGTTGTTCCTTTTCTTCCCCCAAGAAAATGCACAAGCTTGAAGTTGAAAGGTTGCAACGAAGATACAAAACCCACAAGTAGTTTATTCATAAAGTTTAAAAATATAATTGTCGGTTTTTTGGGATTAGTGTAGTAGTAATTGGAGTATGAAAGTGGGATTGACTGGAGGATCAAAGAAGTGGTAAGTTTTTAGTATTTGGTGGAAAGTAATTTTTCACTCAAAAGTTTCACTCAAAATTTTCATACAAGTTATCACTCAAATTCTTCACTCAATTTTCTCTCAAAATTTCATCTTACAAATTCAATCTTCTTGGGCCTATTTATAGGCATGGGTTGTCGGTGGCATCCACCAACTAGTGGTCCAAATTTTCAAACTAGAATATTCCATGATTTTCTTACACAAGTATATCCTTCTCTAGAAATTTTTCACTTCTTGAAATATTTAGAAATGGGCACCAATTTCTTCACTCCTTCCTAGTGCTCATTTCGATTACTCCAATCATGCCTCGTAGTGTCTCGAACTTGGCTTGTGGTAGTGCCTTTGTGGAAATATTGATGTTTAGCTCTGCCTTGCTTGAGCTCTATCTCCTTCTTTGCTTGTCGTTGTTGTCTGAACAAACTTTTGTAGCTTCTTGTTGTTGTTCTCCAGTGTTTGCTCGCCTTAAAATTTCCTTGTAGCTTTTTTGGCTCAATAATTGTCAGATTGCATGTTTTTAGATCTCTGATAATCTTCTTGTCTTTCTTAGCGTGGACTCTTCTGATGGTTCTTTTGTCTTGGTTTGATGTGGCCGACTATCTCTTCTTCACTTTCAACCTCGTCCTTGGACTTATAGTTTTGTTCCACTGGGAGTGTAGGAATAGTTAGATTTTTTCTTTCAGTTTGTCTTGTCGCCCGATGGCTACTATCTCTAGTAGAGTATTTCATTTGGATAGGAAAGCATCTATTTTCCTTCTCGATTTTCACAATCACGAGAGATTTATCTAGTTTGTCGTAAATTGTGCAATAGTTCCCCTCAAAGTGTACTGCATATTCTTTTTCCATCATTTGACCAACACTTAATAGATTTTGGTCAATGCTTGGGACTACATCACATCCTTGATACACTTTTTTCTCTGTTTTGTTTCAATAGCAATAGTACCTTTGCCTATTGCTTCAACATATTCACCATTCCCAATCTTTATTTTTGTTTTTATTTTTTCCAGGCTGCAGAAAATATTTTCATCTGTTGTCATATGATTATCACAGCCACTGTCTATATACCACGTATCCCA
The DNA here is from genome assembly GCA_963692815.1 of Nyctanthes arbor-tristis. Taxonomy (NCBI): domain Eukaryota; kingdom Viridiplantae; phylum Streptophyta; class Magnoliopsida; order Lamiales; family Oleaceae; genus Nyctanthes; species Nyctanthes arbor-tristis. Next base: position 4,953 of record CAVNYN010204290.1, read on the forward strand.
TTTTTTTTGTAGTATCTTTGTAGGAGTCATAGAAAAGAAGACCCTCTGAGTCTCTTTCTTCAGAAAAATTAGCTTAATGATTATGTTTATACCAATAATATTTTTCTTTATGTCCAAATATTTTGCAATATCTACACTGATCTTTACCCTTGTACCAACAATCTTTCTCGAAATGACTTTTCCTTCTGCAAATTCCACAAGGAGGGAACTTGCCATTACTATCATCCATTTCATTTTCATTTCTACTTCTAGAATATTCTTTGAAATTCTTCCCACTTTCTTTAAATTTATAAGACTGCATGTTAATTTTAGACTGAAAGACATGTTCCAATTCAACTTCTTGTCTCCTTTCTAATCTTTGTTCATGAGCCTCTAGTGATCCCATTAATTCTGCAACTGTTAATTTTTCTATATCTTTTAATTCTTCTATAACTGCAGTAATTCGATCATATTTTTATGTGCATGTAATTAAAATTTTTCCTACAATTTTCTTTTCAGAAATTTCTTCTCCATAAGATCTTAATTGGCTCACTACTTCAACAATTCTAGAATAGTACTGTTTTACAGTCTCAGAATCTTTCATTTTTAGATTTTCAAACTTCCTTCTTAGAGTTTGGAGTTTGTAAATACGTACCCTGTCACTTCCCTTGAACTCCTCCTGCAATTTATCTCAAGCTTTCTTAGCACTTTCACATCTCATAATCCTTGAAAAATATTCATCCGTCATGCTCATTTGTAGGGCCAGAAGCGCTATAACATCTTTCTGCTGATTTTCTTAAAATTCCTTTTTTGGTGCTGTAGTTAATGAGGAAATGTCGTCTGGGATAGTATACCCAGTACTGACAATATCCCATAAATTCTGAGCACAAAAGTAGGTCTTCATTTTAATTGCTCAATAGTCATAGTTGTCCCCTTGGAAGGTAGGGATTGGAATTGATGAGCGGAATGCATCGGCCATAGTTTCGCCTTACGCCCGATGACTTTTCAAACGAGGCTCTGATACCACTTGTTGGTTTTTTTTGGGATTAGTGTAGTAGTAATTTGAGTATGAAAGTGGGATTGAGTGGAGGATCAAAGAAGTGGAAGTTTTTAGTATTTGGTGGGAAGTAATTTTTCACTCAAAATTTTCATAGAAGTTATCACTCAAATTCTTCACTCAATTTTCTCTCAAAATTTCATCTTACAAATTCAATCTTCTTGGGCCTATTTATAGGCATGGGCTGTCGGTGGCATCCACCAACTTTTGGTCCAAATTTTCAAACTAGAATATTCCATGATTTTCTTACACAAGTCTATCCTTCTTGAAATATCTAGAAATGGGCACCAATTTCTTCAATAACAATAACGAGAGAAGAAAATTGTTATCATCAAATAACATTGTACAACTTCATTTTAGTATGGACCAGTGTGACATGCAATTGGCATTGGCCTTAATAGATGACCTATCGTTGCATAATAGACGGCACACATTGAATAATAGAGGCCGTATTCTTGACGCTAAAATTCAACAATGTTTCCGTCCTAGGTTCTACAAAAATGATTATAGTTCCGTCATATACTTCTTGTTTTAGTCGGAAGCTCTTATTTCGTTTAATGCCATCCACAATGTAAAGGAAGAAAGTCTGCCAACGATTACTCTACCTCTTGGAAGCTTCTCTTACATTCTCTATATACCCATTTCTTCCATCTTTTTGTTAGTGAGCTCAGGAGTAACGCGTTCTTCAAACCCTTAATTTCAACAAAATTTTTATAATATATCCAAATAAACCTAGCGAACTCCAGATCTCACCATTTTTGCCAATTGTTTGACTACCTCAATCTTTACTAGGGACTACCTTCATCATTTTTAGAAACTACTGCCCTAAGCTGCTTTATCTAGACAAATTCATATTTTGAAAATGTTGCATAGAGTTAGTGATCCTTGAGTACTTACGGATGTTCGCCAGTTTCTTGCATGTTGAAATAAATAAGGATATCGTCAATCTATACAATCACAAGTTTATTGAAATATTCCTTGAATAGCCGATTTATTATGTCTGTAAAAGTGGTAGGTGCACAATCAATCCAAATGGCGTGACGTATTCAATTCTTGATCAAAATGAAGACTTCAAGATGTATTTTCCTATCTATCTCTAGCTGATGGTAGCTTGATCTTAAATTAATCTTCCAAAAAGCATTGTGCATCTCCATTGATAGAACAAGAATTCATAGTATTGTGTACTTGTTCTTGATGGTTACATTATTCAATTTTTGATAGTCTCAATACACATATATTATCATCTATCCTTCTTCTTAACAAACAAAACTAGGACTCCCAGTCATGAACGGTTAGGACGAATACATCCATTCTTCAGTAACTCTTGTAGTTACTCACGAAATCCTTTTAACTGCATAGGCATCATTTATAAGAAGCTTTCAATATATGAAGTTTTCAACAAGTACGTTTTAGTTAGAAGCTTATAAGAGTCAGATCGGGCTCTGTGGTTTGGTTTAGTCGAAAAACTGTGAAAACCGTTTAGGAGAAAATCACTCACCGTGATTAATTAGTGGAAAGTTGATCCTACAACCTTGACTAAACAAGATGCCAAGCCAATGAGCTCAACTGTTTCTTGAATAGAATATAAATACTCTAAACTGTGCTATTCTATGAAAGCGCTCACCTTCTGTGTTTTTCCAAATGACCGATGGCACTTTAGTGTTGGTTTATTTAGGCAAAAGGTCCCTATTTTTTAAGGTCACAACAAATTTGCGTCAAACTTTGTTCACTTTCGTTAGTTGACTATTAAATGAAATGATTTTTGTTGTCAAAAAAATGCTCTTATATTATTATATATATTAAAAAAGGTTCATTTACCAAAATGGCCCCTATTACAGTCTATTTTTAGTAAGATAAATTTGAATATAACAGTGAATTAGAGCATCTCCAATCCTAGGATGTGAAATGCAGTTAATATGGTAAATAAAACAGAAGTGGGATAAAAATTATCTGGAGTGGTCATTGTGAATTGCTGAGGTTGTGGCATGCATGTTCATTTATAATTAATAGGCTTAAAAAGAAATAAAATGAGGATAATGATTGATGTTGCAGCCGCCTTGGAATATCTCCACCATTGCTACCCAACACCAATAACACACTGTGATTTGAAGCCTAGTAATGTACTGTTGGTTGAAGATATTGTTGCCCACTTGAGTGATTTTGGAATTTCCAAGTTACTGGGGGAGGGAGAAACCATTGCATGCACTATTACCCTGGGGACATTCGGTTACATAGCAACAGGTAAGTCTACGGTCCTTTTCTTTCTATCTAATTATGTTCACCATATTTATACACACTTATCCCTCGACCATGGATTGAATTTATTCATAACATCAAATGAATTTCATGTGGATATATATACATACATATATATATGTGTCTTGGTTTCTATACCTGTTATATAGGCAGATTGCAATAGATATTCATGATCTCCAGATTTAGCTTTCTGAGGGTAATACCCAGTGGAGTTGGTGTCATCTCCCTTGGATTTATCTTTGGACTCTCAGGGAAGACTATTTCTTCACATTGCCATCATTTTATATCTCCTCAACAGTCATTTTCCAAGACTTAGTCCGATCTAAAAAAATTTCAATTTACTTGTACAATTTGGATCTGAAGGATTGGCATCAAGAGGCTCTGATGTATACACCTATGGTATCATGTTGATGGAAGTATTTACAAGAATGAAGCCAAATGATGAAAAATTCTCTGAAGGCTTGGGCTTAAGGAGTTGGATAAATGATAATGTGCCAATTGCAGTTTTTCAAATAATAGATTCCCACTTGTTGAAAACAGAAGAACACTTCTCTGAAAGCTGGATTGTTTATGTTCCATTATGGAAATGGCTTTAAATTGCACTGTTGAAAGCCCTGAGGAGAGATTAAGCATCGAAGATATCCATGCAAAATGGAAAAAGATCCAAGTTCCACTTCTTTCATGTTATGCATAAACTTAAAAAAATGGAGAATGTATAGTAAATTAAAGGAATGTGGATGTTAGATGATAATGTAATAAGTTTTGTGATTCTATTGTAATGAACAACCCCAATGTGTAATAGGATCAAAGTTGCTGCAGAATGTGTTATCTAGAAACCATATTTGCATCTCTTTGAGATATATTTGATAATTTTTGTTGCTTTTTTCCTAAAACTAAAGCTGGAATACAATACAAAACTGAATTTTGGTTGAATTTAGACTACTTTATTGGATTTCATCATTCCTTAGATTGATTGAAATGATTAAATGAAGTCAATATATACTCACATGGTATAAGAGCCAAGATTGACTGTCATGAGTAAATTATCAAATTTTCCGCTTTTAGGTGCCGCTTGCCATGTCATATTTCTTGTTTGCTCTAGTGAAGTTTCAATTACTCTGTTGAAGTTTGAAAAAGCCGTTGCAGAATGAAAAATCTTGTGTGTTGCTTCCTCTGAAAAAATCGTGTTTTTCAAAAAGAAAACAGATCGGAAGAGCACGAATGATGCCTGAAGAGATTTGCAGTGGTGGATTTCCAAACAAACAGGGTCAGATTCAAGCCAAAGTACAAAATCAAGATTGGAACCACTAGATCGATCGAACCCCTAATCTCAAGGCCAAAAAAGTTAAATGTTTAAAGTTAAAATCACTAAAATCATGTTTATTCTCAAAAATTTTAAAAGGGGCCCATTTAAGTTTCGCACTGTGCCCTTGAAATTCTGCTGGCCAGCCCTGATAACGGTATTACAAGTGTCTTATTTCCATATACCGATATACACCAACTCAAAAACAAACTAATTGTTATGTTTGATGTCATTGAAATGACAAAACAGGGTAGTACTTATTATATCTTCTACCCGACGCTCTTCCGATCTCAAGTCTTGTGCACCCATTTGTGGCGTTTAATCTAATCCAATAAATACAAAAATAAAAAGAAAAAAAATATTTTCAATGTTTTCTTAATCAACTTATGAAATGACAAGGATTATTTCTTAACAAAGTTTCAAAGAGTTTTGAAAATATCTGGAAAAAGTTATCTATCTCCGATTCTTGCTTTGCTCCCAAATGGGCAAAGATGAAGCAAAAAGCAATACCTACAGAAAATATACCTTAGATCAGGACTCTTTCTCTCACATACAATTGCAGATATATCC
>CAVNYN010204293.1:0-16243 GCA_963692815.1 Nyctanthes arbor-tristis
AATATCTGGTCGCGCGTTACTGTTACATGCTGCTGAAGGGCCTCTGTCACGTTCATGAACAGGGGTTCGTTCATTGTGACATGAAACCCGAAAACGTGCTTGTTTTCCCGAGTGAAGATGGTGTGGCATACAATCTCAAGATTGCAGATTTCGGGTTGGCCACGGGCAGTGTATCACAGGAGGATGAAATCCCGACATTTGAAAACAGAGGAACGATGCTTTACTCGTCGCCGGAATCAGTTTCTTGGGGGATCCGTAAACAGAGTGCTGATATTTGGTCTCTTGGTTGCATAGTTGCAGAGATGTTCACCGGCAAAACCCTTTGGAGTCTTAATCACGAGACGACTTTTGACTTGATTCTTGAAATAGCGTTTAAAGTTCCGAACATCCCAGAAAATATTTCGAAGATGGCTAAGGATTTCTTGAAGATTTGCTTGGAGAAGGAGGAGGATAAAAGATGGACAGCCACCATGCTACTGAATCATCCATTCATCATTGCGAATTTGGCGCCAATCTTTGACAATGGACAGTTGCGCTCCACGACTCTCATGACTAATCCTTTTGGTTCGACCGGTGCTCCATGGGTTTCGACGCTTGGTTTGTTCTCCACTCCGACCGAGGTTGAAGAACATGCAATTGAACATCCATTTGTTGTCAAGAACTTGTGTTGTTAGTAATTGGAATTACTATACTTGGTTTCATAAAACTAATCTTGATCAGTTAATTCCTTTTCCCAAGTCGATTGTTTCGGGATGTATCGTATTATAGAGATACATATAACACGTACATGTATTCTTTGATTTTTTGTTAGTTTTAATGGAACAACATTTTGGAAAAAAATTTCTGTTTTAAACTGAATTTTGCTAGTTTTTGTTGCTCTTTCTTTCAAGTTGTTTATCACTGATGGAATGATATTCAATTCAATTTGTAGCATGTATAAAGATGTGTTTGTTAAGAATATAAGATGGATTATTATACGTATAAAACAAGAAGGTTCAAAATCGAAATTAAATATCCACCGTCATCTTCTCTTCTGAAGCATTGAGATTGCTTGAATGCGTTGCTTGCATCATGCTCAATTGCGGTACACCCTTTCTTTCTTCATGATGCTGTCAAATTCTTGAAAATTGAAATATATATTTGGGTTTCAAGTTCATGGAATATTGACAAGGTCTGGAGTGGAATAGTGAAGAATGAGGATTATCAATGCCCCTGAAAATGTCAGAAACACAAGTAGATGTCGTTTAATAAATAAAACTAACTTCATAAATTAAGATTTATTATTATCTGATTTGATTTGATTTGATGCAAGAATGTGTATATTTGCTTCCCTTGTCAAAAAAAAAAAAAATTCGTAATTAAATATTGTCATGTCATATGCAAGCCAATAAATTTTATTTCCGAATAGTAGGTTTGATTTTTATTCTGGTTTTGTTTAGGCTTTCTGTAATCTGATACAATTGTTAAAGGGCCAACAAGAAGATATGGCCTATATTTTCCAATCAAACTATAGATAGTAGAGGTCCATTAAGAAGGCAAATGGCCCATTTCTCTAATTCTCCAATAAGGCCCAAATATGGCAGGCCCACGAATGAGTGAGATATATCATTTGGATTCTTCATTTTGGATTTTTTTGACATACAAAAAGTTGCTTTTGAGCCACTGCATGAAATTTTCATGAGTGTTTTTTCCTACTTGGATGAGTTTCAGTTAAAGCTTCTTAGGATGAGCCATTAGTATTTTGACATACTGAACCTGAACTCAATAAGACTAAGGGTTAGTTTGGTAATCAATTTATAGTTGGCTTCAATTATTATAAATAATGTTAGTAACTACCTTTGGCAGCTCATGAATCCATTAGATCAATCTTTGACTTTTTCAAAAATAAAAAAATAAAAAATCAAAGCTGTATAGTTAATTAATTAATTTACTAAATTTTAATTATTGAAAATGAAAATGTTTCATAACCAATTTGTTCTTTCCTTATGAAACCAGGGCCGTTACTTGTTTCAATGAATTTTTTTCCTTTTTTTCTTTTTTGAATAAACCATCATCTAATCCGGTAACTATGTTATAACAATTGATTTGTGTAAGTTGCACTTTGAGATTTGTGCTACATACATTTCACTTTTATCTATCACTAATTCACGCATCAACTGCCCTTCTCTTATGTAGAATTTCTAGCAAAACAATGGGAAGCTTCACAAATCGTTTAAATTTTTTGAAAATGAATAATGTCATAAAACACCACATGACCTGTGCACATGACACCGATCATACATATGATAAGCTAAAATAAGTTGCTCAGATGTGCTTTGCTTTTAACTTCACAGTACATTACTTAGCACTACTAATACTACATAGTATTATTCTTTAAGAACATATATCCATATTTTTTAACCATTTTTATTTCAAAAATACTTGGCTTCTTATTTACTTTATTATTTAATGATTATTATAAAAAATCTATTATAGTTTTGCAGTAAAATACTTGGTGGGATATGTGAATTTTAGAATTTTTTTTTTTTTTTAAATTACAACAGGGATGAAGGGGAGTAGTACATCGGATGGGATTCAAACTCGGGTAGTCTCAATAAGGGTAAAACCTTTACCCACTAGATATAAGTGAGATTGTATGGTGGAGATTTTGCGCAGTATCAATAATTTCTATAACCAAATATATGTAACACAATTTGTATGGCTGTGGTGGTGATAATTATCGCCACATAGCAGATATCTTAATCGTTATTCATCATTAGGATCCATATACTTCAATCTACAAAATAATTTTGCAAAGCGGGGAAAAAATTATGAACATATTGGGGGAAATTATATAGAAGAAACTCTAGTTCATTTTTCCTGTACATGGACTTCCAAGGTAATCGATTACACATGTCATGTGTACCAATCAATCTTTTATTTACCGAAAAAAGAAAGAAAAAAACAAACAAACAAACAGACAAAGGACTAGCCAATCGTATAAGTTTCTAACTCGTACAAGTTTCTTGAGGTCTCACTTCTGGTTGATGTCTTGATGAATCCTATTTAAGAGGAAGAACCGATCATCTAATCTAATGCAGTGCATTTTCAGATAGCTTATCCCTGAGGTCCTTGAGAGCATCAACAACTTGCGCATCAAGATTATGCTTCAACAGTTTACCTTGCATGGAAGTCGATCTGTATATATAAAATACAAATCTAACAAAAACCATTGGTAGAATAACTCCAAAATCCCCACTCAAAAGAATTTATAGAAGTTGTAGTAGTAACTCATAAACGATTCTGTTATGGGGTTGTCCTCAATGTCCCAAAGTGATTATAAACAAAGTTCATTTATCAATGAAAACTAATAATGGAGACACCATGGAAGAAACCATCCAGATATCCGCCTTAAAATGCGAACTTCAGGTCAATCAAATGATTGTGATAAGAGGCCTTAGCCTTTGCCAACTGGTTAAAGCCGGATATTATATGAAATGATCACAGAGTAAGGTTCTGGGTCAAGCCATGAATGTGTCATGTTGAGGTGCCGATTGTTGAGGAGCAAAATATATACTCTTAAGACCGTGGATTGGGTCACTTGTCAAAATTGCATACAAAAGTTTAGCCTTCCCTGACCAATTCGTATACCATTAGACCCAATAAAGGGGGGGGGGAGGAAAAAAGGAATCCAAGTCCCTTAATAAAATAATGAAGAGTAACAACAAAGGCTGGACAAAACATTTTCACGTGGCAGAGCATACCTATGTTCACGTAGCATCTGCTCAACTTCTTTTTGTGAAGCTTTGATCTACAATACACTCACAGAATCAGAATGATAATAACAAATAATCTTCAAAAATACCAATATAACAGGTCAATGCACATTTCAGTGATCAAGTAGACTACCATAACTATCGCTTGAAAAGGAGAACGTTATGATCTCTTCCAGTTGTCAATTACAAGTTTAAACAAAACAGAATTTCCTAAATTACCATTGAGACGCTGTTACAATGAGAGAGACAAATAAAAATCTCAAAGAGTATTACTACCTCAGAAACCAATGCCTTGCAGCTCCATACGATCTCTCCCTGAAGGATATCATCAACAGGCCATAAGTCTATATGCTACAAATGTTCCTGGAATCTTTTACACACACACACACACACACAAAAAGTAGGATAGTGGCCATATGAAAATTTTCCTGTCAAAACTACTATCTTACTTATATATGCCTCTTTTATTTATTTATTTTATTTTTTTAATAATATATACACATATATATAATATATACCACATTTCTAACTAATTAAGCTTCAAATTAATCTCTAATACTATATAAAATAAAAGTTATATCTCTAGTCTGAATTTTCGAGTCGAGATATTTTTCAAAATAATAATAATAATAATAATAAAATTTATATTATCCCGCTTATATATGCTTTTATTTTATATGTTTTTAATCTTATACACATTCTCATATTAACATATATTATATATGTATATAAGTTTGGAGATTGCAAGTTAATCTCCAATCTTATATTTTTTTTTCATACATATATACACGCATTCCTAAGTAAGGTCCAAATTAATTTCCAATCTTATGTTGTTATCCGTTAGTGTTTGATATATCTATTATGTTAGTTGTTAGGCTATCTTTAAAGATTTTATATTTCTTCAAAATTCTAACCGTTGACATAAAAATTTCAATTCTTGGGTTATTGAGACTTCCTTATCATTTTCATTAAGTGCCTACTCGTGAAATTGATGGCATAATAATAAGAAGGGTTAATTTTATATTTCGTCCACAACCTTAGCAGTTAGTATTGTCTGAGTCCCCAACCTTTTTTTTCGACTCATTGGGTCCCCAACCTTTCAATAACCCGCACAATACGTCCTTCTTGAAGGTTTCCATTAATTTTTTTCGTTAAGGCGCTAATCAAATTACCATTTTATCCCTTATATTTTTAAATTAAAAAATAAAAAGTTTAAAAACGAATATATATCTATATAATTTTAAAAAAGAGAGAGAAAATGGAGGGACCCTCCTTGTGCTACTAGAAATGGCAGCACAAGGGCGAATCTCCCCCAATTTCCGGAAGCTTTACTGCCATCTCCGACAGCAAAGTCGCTGCCGAAAATGGCAGTACAAGGGGGCAGTCTCCCCCTTTTTTGCGGCCAGAAATGGCAGCTCAGGAAGGGATCTCCCCCCTTCTTCTGCCATTTCCTACAGCACTTTTGCTGCCGGAAATGGCAACAATTTTCATTTTTTTAATTTATATATATATATATTTTTTGTTTTTAAACTTTCAAATTTTTTAATTTAAAAATATAAGAGATAAAATTGTAATTTGACTAGGTACTTAACCGAAAAATTGACGGAAACCATCAAGAAGGACCTATTGTGCATGTTATTAAAAGGTTGGGGACCCAGTGAGTAGAAAAAAAGCTTAGGGACCCAGGCAATATTAATGGCAAAGGTTGGGGATGAAATGTGAAATTAAACCTAATAATAATAAAGAAGTAAAATTAAATTAGTTTCAAAACTTTTATTTTAATTCAATTCAATATGATAAACCACATGTCATAAAACATATGACAACAATAGTAATAATATCTGATTATGATGATTTAGAACAAAAATAAAAAATTCTTTTAATTCTTTTAAGAGTGAAAAATGGTTAAAAATTAATGTCATGGGTAAATCACATAGAATTTATCCTTTATTATAATATTTCTTCTCTTGGGTCTTTTTTAATAGGAGAATATGCACTTTAGGCTTTTTAGAATGTATTTAGTAAATAGTGATTTCTTTGAAGAATGTATCACACTATATGAGAAGACTCGAAAAATAGTTTTTTCCAAGAATGTGGTAGAGAATGAATGCGATTGAAGAATTCATGCTGATAAATGAATATCATCCACACTCTAAATGAATATCATCCACACTCTAAAGGCGATTGATGCTTATTGAACAAAGATATTGGTATAGAGTAATTGTTGAGCTATATAAATTTTGTATGCTCTCTTTTTCATAGTTTATTGGTTTTCATAGTCAACGTAAAATTAAATTTGTATTAAAAAATTTCTCATTGATTCTCATTTTTATAAGTTAAGGGTATTATTCTATGAATGACAATTTAATTAGCTTTGTGCCAACTAAAAAAATTGTACGCAATGAAATTGTAATTATTAGTAACATGTGTATATGAGTGAGTAGTACGTAATAAAATTGTGACTATTTAATTCTTCAAATTATCACGCCTTTTTTTTTTTTTTTTTTGCTAATTATTCAATTCCGTACAATGTACGGGTATACAACTAGTATATAATAAAAAACAATATGGTAGTTGGATAGCTGAATTGAAGCTTAAAATACTCACTACTACCTGCACTTGCACATAATTTTTATACCCTCTGCTTATCATCATCCACCCAAAGGAAATGTAGTTTATAAGAACGGTGAAAAATACGTGGGGGTAAACATACCGCTCCATGTGCTGCCTGCTGTTGACAGCTATCAGACGTCACAACCCAGACTCGTGGACAACCATCCTCCTTTAATGCTGCAACCTATATGTTAATACACAAAAAAGCTATCAGTAGAGAGGGGTGATTATAAAATCAAACAGAGAATACTACACGAGTCAAAGAAACCAGTTTCCAAAATAAAACTTGGGATGCATGTTGTCAGGCCGTGAACATGTTAGGGTGGCTTAACAGTGACATATAGGCATCAACAGACATACTCTTCCGATCTCTGCTGCTAATAAGTCAATGTGCAATAGGCTACTCATTGACAACATGCTAGTTGTAACTTATTTATTACATCCTCATGAATGAGTGAGCAGAAAGTATCAGCCAAACATCTTAGCTTATCATGCACATTGACTTCTTTGAAAAAATCATGGTTGTCTTTGTCACCTCTTTCTCAATCCATGCATCCGCACAGGTTTCAGCTGAATACACAATGTCAATGCTGCAAAATCATAAATCCTGAGGTCAACAGACTCCAGAATAATTTATGAAAGATGGGATGAAAAACTAAAAAAAGATGCAGGTAGAGACGTAGATACAGAGAGAGCCCTTCTCTGTTGTTTTGTCATTTGTGTTAAAGAAACTGCAATGACTCAGAAGCATCTTCTGTCTTGACACAAATGAAAGCATATATACAAGCAGAGCTTTATTGGGGAGAAGGGGGGAGCATGATACAAACTCATAGCAAGTGCAATTGTTTATGCATTTAGTAAGTACAAAAGATTGAAACGGCTAATAAATATTTTAAATTGTCTACAATTATGAATATATCTATGTAAAGACTTTTAAAGATTATCATAGAATGTCACTAATATATAACTGGGGGTGTGTGTGTAAATCCTTCGCATTCCCGTTTTGCCCTTAACTTTTTCTTTTCATGTCCATTTTATGTCTTCACTCTTCAAGCTTGTTAATTACACTAATTTTTGAAATTACACACCCAATAAGCAAAACAATCAAATCTAAAAATTTTATGAAACCTTAACCCACCCAATAACTCTCAATCTCTAATCTTATTTTCAAAGAATTAGAAATTTGGTTTCTTCTTATCTAACATAAATGGCCGTGTTAGCATTAAATCACCAACATTGTGATCAACTTCAATGTTATCGGATACATCAGAGCCAAGTTTATATTATATATATCCACCTTCTTTTTCTTTAATTTCTCCTTTTCTTATTGTTTCCATTGTTCATTTAAATATAATTTTTTTCCTTACATCTGTCGACAGAGAAGGATGGAAGCTATGAGCTGATAAATGAGATCTGTCTATTTGATCAAGAATTAAGCTTGAACATTATTGAAAGCCACACAAATGCAGAAGGTCCTGTTGAAATTCTAAAATTAATTTTAATGGAAGAAGAGGTAATAATTTTAGTTGCATGCGGTCCTCTTGCAGCTTTAAAAAAAATATTCTGTTTAAAGTAATTTTGAAATAATATCTTTTAATAAAAAATTACATACCTCAAATATATAAAAATCAATATATATTATTCAACGAAAACAATATATCGTGCCATGTAACATGCAAATATGCCACGCATGTTATAGAATTAACATAAATAGACACATAATTCTACCAATGCACAGAAAAGTTAAAAGTAATGATTTGAAGCTCATGGAAAAAGAGTGCATCCAACATGAATGTTGTCTTCTTATTAGAAACAAAGAAACAGATCTTTGGCATCAACTGAAAGAAGGGCACAGTAACAACAAAAAAGAAATAGAAACAGGAGACATCAGGCACATTAAGCTGCCCTATAAAATGCAATGATTATAAATGACAGTACTAATGCTTAGAAAAACTCACCCAGCAAAATTTTCCTTGTTTGTTGGTAGGCCAGACATCATGGCATCAAATACAACCACCACCTTTACCTCTGTAGACATTTTAAGATGCTAAAACAAGATTGTAAAAATCTAACAATAATTTCAATGACAGTAGCCCAAACTAGAAGTTCAATGCATTACAAATGTAAATTCTTTTCTTTTTTATAATTATTGTAAATACTCTGCCAGATCAGTAGAAAGATATAGTAGCGATGAAACTCTTGTCTTATAACAGCTCCTGTTATTACAGATAAACGGTATTAAATATTTTATAAACCAAGACCATGCATACCTTTTATCTGGTAATCTATAAAGCGGTCTGTGTCAAAATCCTCTCTTTCAATACCAGAAAAATATTTGAAAATATAAACGGTGTTGATTCTTGATTCTGGGGGGTAAATTATAGGGAAATTATAAAGATCGGAAGAGCGTAGAACGATTGGTTCAGGTTGAAAGAGGTTTGAAATGCATCACTGTACTTGTAGTTAAGTAATTGTCAAATCAAGGGATAGGTGGAAATTATAATTTTGTCATAATATGGCCACAATAATTAGGGGGACAAAAACCTTTAAATTCAACAAGTTATCGAGATTGAAGAATATTCACCATTAACAAGAGCCAAAAGGTCAAGAAACTATGGTGCTAGAACAGATATTGGATATGTCCAGGTCAAGCAGGTAATTATTTAAATGCCAACAGGATTGACACCCAAAACAAGGAATTTCCACAACAAATTTCATTCCTGTATTCAAAATGTTTCAGATTAAGGCCAGAATCTATGATAAAAAAGGACCTAAAGCACAAACCTCTTAGCATACTGAAAGTTAAAAGTTCATCAATGAGCTTTTGGCGAGCAACATCAAGTCTGCCATTCGTAAAATGCTTCTTCAACTTAGCCCAATAGCCACATACATTATATCCATCAACAAGCAAAACTGGGACTGCTGTCTCTATACCTTGGTTCGTACTGTTAAACAAGAAAACAGGGAAAAGAAAAAGAAAGGCTAATCATTCTATAAATAGTCTCTAATTAGACAAGCCAAAGTAAAATACTCATTAAACAAGACCTGGCAAAAGCATTACTAGTAAAGTGTCAAAGTAGGATCGCGATAGAATTCTTTATCTTCTGGAATTTCTTCCTTCTCTACCTTCTTTTTCCTGTAACTAGTAGAAGGCCTTGGCGTGTCAGATTTTCTCTTTTGAAACTCCTACAATTTTTAAATAAAGCAAGTCAATCTAAGGAACTAAACACAGAGAGAACAAAGCTCCAAGCATAAACACAACATGGGTATCCAACTACCTACCTTCCACAGTCTCAAGAACTGCAAATTCTGCTTGACATTTGACATTATTCTTGGAGGAGGTGGCTCGGTATCCTATTAGAATCAAGACTGTATTTTTTAAATAAAAATGTGCATCAAAAAAAAGGAACAGCAACCTAGGGAGAATCCATCCTTGCACACACATGCAATCAAGCAACCATTCGGTCACAAAACTACATTTTATGTACGCTAATAGTTAATTTAGTAGGCAATCCACCAGTAATAAGCAAAGCACAAAATCTATTCAGAGGCCATAGCAAACTATTGTTAATAACGACAAAAAGTGTCATCTGAATATCACAGCCTTTATCAAAGGAAGTGATTTAGCATAATCGTAATGTACTCAACAAATTACACCTGTTTCATGGGAAAACTTGCATTTTTTTTTCCAGGCAAACAGTTATTCTAAGGAACAGGAAAAAATGACATGTTCTATTTGAAGAGCGAAAATGCTTACAAAAATATCAATGCTCGAAGGTCTCAGCAGCTAGGACCACGAGTGAAAGTATGCTATACGTCTGTAAATGCTGAATGTACTTTTCCATTAAACAATAATGTCAACAGACCCAATCATCCTCTGTTCTCATCCAATCTCCTAATTTATTGACAGAATTGCTTTATAACTTTATTTGATGAATGCAGTTAATTCACTTATTACAGGTAAAACAGAAATAACTGAATAATCAAATTTGTAACTATGAATTAAGAAGAGAGAAAAGAAAACAACCTTATTAGGAAGAGTTTGGGGATTCTTCTTACTCTTCTTGGCTACAATCTTGGATGAATAATAGCATTTGCAATGGCCAAAACCACTGATAGCACTACCACAGCCTCTGTATTCCAATGTAAAAACATATGATGACGATGATGAAATTGTTGAAATTACTTCCATGGGTCCGTTACCACATCACCACTCTTCCCTTCTTGGAGTCCATGTGCAATAATTCATCTTATTCTCTTCAAGATTCTCAACGAATAACTAAAAATAGAAAATTTGGCTTCCAGTTCGTGGGTTCCCAGATTTATCATTTATGAACTGAACAAATAAATATTTACTTATAGCCCTCCAAAATTTAAGCGCTTCTACTTCATATTTGTGGGAGAAATGATTGTGAAATCGGTAACTCTGGTGCCAATTTTAGCAATCGTGGCTGACCATAAACCACTAGTTGGCTAGTTTCAGTGAAGACGAAGCAAAGGATTAATACGAAGGCAGACCCCCAACCTTTTACTCTTTAACTCCAAATGGGTCTCTGTACTTTTATTCATAGTTTTTTTTTTTTCAAACATTTTTTTTTAATATTGCAAGGATTGTATGAGTAGGGATTTGAACCCTTGATCAAGGGTGTGTGAACAAATTAGGATGCCACTCCCTTTTTTTTTATTCACAACGTATTAACTCCCCATTTATCTAGAAAGCAGTCCGCTTGGATTACTAATTTGTCGGGTTAGACTTAAAAATAAACAAATAAAATCAACTTTTTTATGCCTAATTTTATTGAGCTGTTCAAGTGCCAACATGCCATGGTGCAAGCAAGTTGAATTTCCGATTCAAATGTATGAGGTCAAGGTCGAGCTGTGAATCTTGACACACCCTAATAAGACAAAACAACTTTAGAAAAATATGCCTCCTCTATTATTTATTTTAATACAACATTTCTTGTTCTACTAGAGACGTTTGTCCTTTTTATGATTTACTAATCTTTTGGCATCACTATTTGCTTTATTAAAAGCCTGTCATGTTGTTTACTTTGTCTGTCATTGCTGTTGTTTACTTTCTCTGTCTTTAGTTTATCTATGTCGGCCTTATTGTTGAAACGATCTTTGATTGGATGAATTTTCTATAGGAATATCATCTTAGTGAAGGCTATTTCTTTGGCTGGTTTGTTCCTTTTCTTTTGTGGCAGTGCTGTGTCGAGCTTGTTTATGTGTGCCCATGTGTGTTTATATGGCTCTCTGTTGGTCTATATGAGCTCTGCTAGGCTCGTGCATTAGTGCGTTCGTAGGTAGCTTTGTTTGGAGTCTGATATTTTTTTAGTCGAGTCTTGTTGTACTCATTTTCTACTTATCAATGAAATTTTTATTTTCCAAAAATAAAAAAAAAAATTCTATCATGCATGTTGTGTGGTTGTTACAGTATCGTGTGACTCATGTACGAGGTTTGTAGAACTTCCAACCTCTATATAAGGAGCTCCTTTCTCCCCGTTTGTAACTTTGCCTATCTAGAAATAAAGGATTCTTCTTAAAAGTTCCCATTGGTTACGAGGTTTGTAGAACTTCCAACCTCTATATAAGGAGCTCCTTTCTCCCCGTTTGTAACTTTGCCTATCTAGAAATAAAGGATTCTTCTTAAAAGTTCCCATTGGTTACGAGGTTTGTAGAACTTCCAACCTCTATATAAGGAGCTCCTTTCTCCCCGTTTGTAACTTTGCCTATCTAGAAATAAAGGATTCTTCTTAAAAGTTCCCATTGGTTACGAGGTTTGTAGAACTTCCAACCTCTATATAAGGAGCTCCTTTCTCCCCGTTTGTAACTTTGCCTATCTAGAAATAAAGGATTCTTCTTAAAAGTTCCCATTGGTTACGAGGTTTGTAGAACTTCCAACCTCTATATAAGGAGCTCCTTTCTCCCCGTTTGTAACTTTGCCTATCTAGAAATAAAGGATTCTTCTTAAAAGTTCCCATTGGTTACGAGGTTTGTAGAACTTCCAACCTCTATATAAGGAGCTCCTTTCTCCCCGTTTGTAACTTTGCCTATCTAGAAATAAAGGATTCTTCTTAAAAGTTCCCATTGGTTACGAGGTTTGTAGAACTTCCAACCTCTATATAAGGAGCTCCTTTCTCCCCGTTTGTAACTTTGCCTATCTAGAAATAAAGGATTCTTCTTAAAAGTTCCCATTGGTTTCTAAATCTCTATTTGTTTTCCCACTTGCATCCAGAAAAAACTTGGTCACTGTAATTAGCACGTTATGGCTAACTACTTGAGTAGTAACAACTAACAAAAAGGGAAAGAAAGAAATGAAAGGGCAATTATGACATTTAAAGATATACAGTAGTGGAAAGTCAACATTATACCTCCTAAAAATCAATTTTTCTTAGTATGTGAGTTTAGCTTTGAACTCTAGTTTGACATGTTAATTGTTATGTTGTTAAATGTAATAATGCAGATATGTAGGTGTTAATCCACTTGAACAGTAAAATTATTTTCACACAAACCACAATTTTATTCGATAAGTCTTAGTTCCAACAAGAATTGAAATTATGTTTGATACTGTTAAGAATATGTTGAATAGGACAATTTAACTGTTAAATTAAAATTCAATGATTGGACCATTACAAATTTAAACTCAATCACCATAATTTATTGTTTGTGCAGATCACTATGTTTGCAATATTATTTGTAGCCATACAGATGGAAAAACATAGTTGCTGTTAGCCCTTGTTTTTATTAGCTACGAGTAAGAATGACAACGGAGCGGGAACGGAGAGGGGGGTTCGTGGCGGGTACGACAAAAAAACCTGTTACCCACCCCGTTAAGAAAATGCTAAAAAAAGTTACAAAAAGAAAAAAATTGAAAACTATATAAAAACCATCCAAAATATCATACATCAAGCCAAAATTATAAATGTCATTCAACTACACCTCAAAATTTAAACCATTAAACATTCAACCATTAAAGTTCAAATTTTGAATTATATATTAAAGTTCACTAAAAATTTAATATAAAAAACATTGGGCAAGGTGGTCGAGGCTTATCGATTTAACTTTGCATATGAGGGTTTGAATCCTCACAGGTTCTTCTCTTATACAAAAATTATTTTTATTCTAAAAATTATAAAAAAAAAAAGCTATCGGGTATCGGGTCGGGGGGCCAATACCCGTCCCCAACCCGACAAGAGTTCTAGGCGGAGAATTTCATCTCGTATTCGTCTCAATACTTAACGGATCGGGTAATATCCCCCTATTCGGGGCGGGTACCCACAGGTTTCGAGTGGAGAATTGTCATTCCTAGCTACGAGCTGAAACTGAATGGCCTGATTGCAGTGAGAGCGAAGGTTTGATGGCTTCCATGATAATTATTTATTCATCACGCCCCCAACCCGGGGGGGAGGGGGGCGAAAGGGCCATGATAGTTAACCCACTACCCGAAAAATGAGGTGGCTATTTGGCCCAGCTTCTTCATTTTCCGACAGGTACCCTACACGGCCTGGCCCGCTGCCTTTTGAGAAGGTGTCGGCCCATGAACTACAACTAAGTGCGGGCCATCCTCATAAAAAAAAGGCCTATGTTACACTTAGGACACGGGCCTAGGACCGGATGTTGGCCCAAACCACCTTTTAATGTGTCTTTCACAAATAAATGATTCTAGTTTTGCAAAAAAAAAAAAAAGTAAAATAAAAAATAAATAATAATAATAATAACTTCTCAATTTACTTGAAACAAAATAAACCTCAGAGACTATGCATTTGCATTTTCAAGATTGAGGTTTCATTATGTCATTTCTTTTGCTCATCTAGTCATAATATATACTTATCCTCTCTAAGAGCAAGAGTAATGCTGGGAGAAAAAAGTTAAGGGTAAAAAAGTTAAGGGGAAAAAACTTACTTTCAAATAATGTGTAGGGGGAAAACTTGGGGGGCGGACATATTAAAAGATTTTGTTTATTTTTTAAAATTTTGTTTACAAATTATTTTGTCATTATTTTTTTATCATACAATTTATATTCACTTCTTTACAAAATATTATTTTTTAAAAATTTATTATATATTTTTTTAAGGAATAGAGTGGGGGAGGTAAAAGATCGGCTTCACCCCCCCCCCCAACCAACCCAAAAATGGCTTCCCCCTTTCCCCATAGATTATTTGATTTTGTTGTGGGGAGCCCAAATTTGGGTTTTTTTCCCCTACATTAACTGTGCTCTAAATGTCATTATACTATTCTAGAAATGATGCTTTATTTCGAAAATTTTCAAAATAAAGATCATTATCTTATGTTCAATCAAATCAATAAAAAAAGAAATGTCATCTCAAAACTTCATTTTTGCCTCTTCATATGATAGCAATATCGTGATTATGTTAAAATCAAGGTGCTACGAGACAAAAAAGTTAAGAACACAGTGGCCTGAAAAATAGGTAAGTTGGGAACCCCATCTGAATGTACTTTTATAGGTCGAGGACATTGGCTACAATATTTCCAAAAATTATTAAGCTGTATAATGGCCAGATGATATTTATATATACTTTATCATGCCCCTAGTGATAACAAGTTGCAGCCAAATAGTTACAAACTTTGGTGAATATTCTACTAGTTCTAGGTGAGACTTAGAAAGAATTGCTGTTTCTATTTAATTGTTTTATTATCAATGATTTGATATATCAGAGAAAAAGAACTGTATCCACAACTACTAATCAAACTCTTGTTCTTAATTTCCATGTGCATTTATGTTTTTTATTGTCCTATCTATAAATGCCCTAGTTATTGATATGTCTGTTTTGTAATTATCAACTTGTCATCTTGTTTATCGATCGGTTTATTAGTCTATGGATCAGATGTAAACGAAACGCGAAATCAATTACAAGAGAGACAGTACAGTGGATGAAGATGCTGTAGGCGACACAGTGCACAAGCCTTAAAGCAAAAGGCTTGGCTGGGGCAGGAACAGTCATGATCTTAGCTCTCCTTTTTCAACTTGGAAATGTCCATTTCTTTTCTTTATTTATTCGGAATGATGATGATGAACCCTATTATAATTAATGATCTCTTTTGATGACAGCAGCCCATTTTTATAATTTTCTTTTCAAAATTTGCTCACCTTAGTTACAATTTATAAACTTCAACTAGACAACATAATAGCTTATATGATGACAACAATGTGATTTCAAGAAATGAATCTGCATCTCTGCAACTTGAAGGGTATATCAGAATCAACTAGATACATTATTTAAGACTGAAGTTTGTCCATTTAGTTGTTTGGATTAATGAAGGTTTAGGTAAAAGTATATGATTATTCTTCTGACCTTGAGTCTTTGTCTGAATTTCCTTTTCTCTTCTTTTCTTTCCTAGAGAAAAGGAAGATTCTTATGCTCCAGAAAAGCTAAGGGGTGGGGGGGGTTAGGAAGATGAAGCACATGGAGTGTTGGTGGCTTTTATGAGAGAGAAATGGAGATAAAGATGTACACTTTTAATCATGGAGGTGCTTCTGGCATTCCATGTGCATCTACAGTTTTTCTATAAAAAACTGAAGTCTCCACTATGGAACTCAAAAAATGACTTGGCAACCAAGGTGGAGAAGCCACATATGCAAAGAACATTTTGCTCCATTTTGCACGGCCTCACCACTAACATAATTGAATCTGAGGTCAAAACACCAAAGGCCAAACCCCACCAACATTTCAGAACCCCCCCCCCCCAAATCGCTCCCTCTTGGTCTTTCTCTCCCTTTCCCTCCCTTTCCCTCGTCGCTGTTGTTAGCCCCAAGATGCCAGATTCCAGCGGCCGGCGAAGCTACTCCAGGCTCTCAGAGAAGGTGAGCCAGCCCAACAAAGCCATCCCCACCCCAAAAGCTCAGGTTATCC
>CAVNYN010204294.1:0-10077 GCA_963692815.1 Nyctanthes arbor-tristis
AAATCTAACTAAACGGGCGCTGGAATATAAAAAGTTTGAGGCTTTATCTCCCTAAGACTGACTCCTTTACCCGGTCTCTATAGACTTGCAAGCCGATGCTTCATAGCGTTCTGATTTATAGTTCGGTCAGTAAGGAATCTTCCTGCCAAACAGAGTGCGGCAACCCCTTCATGATATTTCACATGTGCGTCCATCTCCAGGATTAGTTCTCCCTCTTCCTCAGTTGATAAAGCCAGATTTGCAAAATCGTCTTTCATTGCAATAAAAGCCAACCCTGAACAGAAAAACCGTCTTACCAGAGGAGGGAAACAAGACTCTCTAACCTAGAGAGAAAAACATTTTAGGGTCCGTTTGGCATGACTTATAACACTGCCACGCTTATAACATTGACAGGAAATTATTGGACCTGAATTCCCGTCTCAAAAGTCAATGGACAGTTGTTTAAAAATTGAGCATTATGCCCCGGTAATGTCAGGTTGAAGATTCAAAAACTGAGCCCCAACAATTAAAAAATTAAAAAACCCATGTCAATGAATCCAGAAACTCATTTGTTTTTATCCACGTGTCAACTTTTTCAATTTTTCATGTAACAATCAACTTCTAACTACATCACATTATAACAAAAAAAATTATAAACGTATTCTTAGTCTCATTTTTGTACGTTCCTTTTTTTTAAAAGAAAAAGGAAAAAGCAAAGAAAAATTCAAATTGAGCTTTTTTTTTTTTTAAAGTTATCACATGCATGTAGTTTTTTATGTTTCGTAAATATATACAGTACTGCAATAGGACGTGACATGCCCATATTTTAATGTCCATTATGACGAGACAACTTTGTCACAATAGAATAATAAAAATGCCCTCAAGTGGTGACCATTTCTAGTTTTGGCCATTCAAGTGTTTAAAATAATAAATAAAAATTTAGAAAAGGTATTATATTTCATCTCTGTCTAATAAAGATGATCATATTCTTTTTCACATAGATTAAGAAAAATCTAATTAATAATATTAAAAAAGTAAATTTTAACATCATTTATCTATTGCCACTTTAATAATTCTATTTTCATGATAAATATAGCTATTAAATAGCGGCATATAAGATAACTAATATTTCAACTACTTTTTAAAAATAAAACTGTACCATATTTGGGACGGATGAAAAAAGAAAATTAAACCATCCTTTTGAGACGGAGGTAGTATTTTTTTAGTTAAGTTGGGACTTGAGTTCGAATCAAGACAATTCTTTTTACGAAATTTACCTAATTATTTATTTTTCTCATTATATAATAATTATTATTATTGTTATAAATGGATGGATTGGAGATAATATGAAGGAGAAAGATAGAGAGAAAATGATGTGAAGAGGAAAGATATATTGAAAATGATTACTTTAATTGAAGAGAAATAGAAATAAGTGTAAGAAAAAAGGAGAATAAAAAGCCAAAAAAATAGAGAAATAGAAATAAGATTTAAAAAAAAAAACTCTACTATATATATATATATATATATATATATAATAAGAGGAATGTGGCTTTTCCCGCTCATTTTTTGACTCTGTAAAATTTCTGACTCTATAAGATATTTAGCTCTATAAGATTTCTAGCGACATCATTTAATTCCTTTTTTTGTATTGTTTTTATCTTTTTTTTTAAATTGTTAAGCTAATTTATTAAATAATATTCACTTTTTCCTTTATTAACTCATATCCAATCATCAATTCACGGTAATTTCTTTAACTAGCTATTTTGAATTACGGATCAATCACTTATCAAATCGAACACGAAATTAATTGAGAATTCTATTTATAAAACAAATAGTAATATTTATAATTTGAAAACGTATGCATAATACGTCTCTAAACGAATAAATTTATAAAAATCTGTAACTTTATTGTAAATTTCAAATTTTAATGATTTTTGAAGGAATTTTTATATGGTTATCGTAGTACAATAATCAAATTTAATTTTTTAAAAATTATAGTACTCTAATTTACTGATTCTATAATTAATATAAATTGGAAACTTTTGATAATTTTTCATGGAACAAAGATTTCAATTTGTCTTTTTAAATATGGTCCTACTGTATTTGGAGTTAGATTATTTATTTGGGAGATAGACCGGATGTTGATATAGTTGCACTATAATATTTGTTCAATAATTTTTAAACATTTTACTTTTATTGAATCACCTCAATTAATTTTTATTTATATATGCATAATTAAATGGTGCTGTTTTTCAAATAAGTGCTACATTAGTTAGGTTTCTCATATTCTAGACAGGAGGTCCTGAGTTGGAACACACCTACCTCTCTAGACTCCCCTATACCTACTGTATCAAAAAAATAAATTGGTGCAAAAAATATTACCCATGAATAAATTCAAATATAATAGAATGATTATAAAAATTTATATCTCATAATACTAATTTGACTCAAATAGCTGTATTAATAATTTATATGAATTTTTGTTTAAAAATTCATTGAAATTTGTTATTAGAGTAATTATATAGAGGCATGTTTATCTGACATGAATAACTAATATTAATTCTCCTACCTTCCCTTATATCCAATGTATAAAAAAAGAAAAAAAAATAACTGATGTAAAAAATATTACCGATAAATAAATCAAAATATGATAGAATGGTTATAAAAATGTATGCCTTATAATGCTAATATATGATTCAACTGGACGTATTAATAATTTATTAAATTTTTGTATAAATATTCATTGACATTTGTTATTAGAGTAATTTTAGGTAGACATATATATCTGATATGAATAACTAATATTTATTTTTTTGTAAATATGAATTGGTTGTTTATATACAAGTGGTGAATTTAAAGGCTCACAATCATCCAATATATAGTTAACAACTAAACATGTCACTTTTTTATACCAGATAAATATGTATTCTTAAAATTATTATGGTTATTATTACTTTTAGATCCCGTCCAACGCACGGGTCTGAATTCTAGTAATGATAAAAGAACAATGAATGGTGATTTGCACGAAAATGTCTTCAATTTTGTTTATGACTATAACTGTGACCTCAAAATTTTTATTCTATTTTTCTTTTCTTATTAATTTCGAGTAAATAACTAATTACCCAGTGCATAAACTATAGCTTAATTAGAGCAATTCTAATATAGGGCTACATTAATTATGTTCTTATATCTAGATATTATGCTTAGTGCTGCTTGAAATTATATGCAAGATTCATGGTTTCCTATATTTTCTGTTAATCCATGATCTTAAATTGTCATCGATAAATAAGTAATTTGACATCTAAATAAAAAAATCTTTAAACAAAAGGGAAAATATATCCACATTATACATTTTTATTAGTTACACTACATTTTTATTACATTGAAAGTCCTTAGTTTTTATAACTTATGATGTTTGTGTCTCAACAAATCTTATTGCATTTTTTCTGAACCGTTTGATTACTTTTCATATTTTTTTTCTTAATAATGGTTATTATTCAAAAAATTTCATTCATATGTCTTAGAACTATAAGAAAATATATATATTTTACTTTTACAGATTTTTCTTTTTTGACTTATTTAAAAGATTTAAGTGGTTCTTACACCAAAGTTTTTAGAAAAAATTCATTGTTTGATATAAGATGTGATAATCAATTGAAAATTAAGAATAAAAATATGGTAAAGAAAAAGTTAATGCTTTAATATAAAAATATGAAAAAAATAAAAGATATCAAATACAATTATAGTGTAGTATATTTAGTAAAACAAGTTGTGTCAATGTAACTACTCTAAACAAAAAACATTTATATAGACAATATTTACGATTAAAGTGTGTTTTGATTACAAGTATGAAATTTATTTATAAATAAAATATTTGCTTATAAACTAAATTATTAGTACTTTAATTCTATATAAAAAAAATAGAAATTGTATCATATTTGACTAAAAGTAGAATTCATGGGAAAAAAATAAGAATTACCTAAGAAAATCAATACCCTAATGTTTTCTTTGTTATCAAAGAAATGTGATAATGCGATTAAAAGGTGGAAAAATTTTTCATTAAAAAAATGTCAATTAAATATTACAAAAGTATGAATTTATAGGAGAAAACCATTTTTATGAACAATCTTTGACATTAAAACACATTACGAAAGATCAAGCGTCCGTTTGGTTTGTGTTATAATTAGATTGTGCTATAATAGATTTTGAATTTTGAATTTTTGTGAAAATATGATTAGTTAAATTTTGTTGAAAAAGTAAAAAACTGTAATTTGATGTGACGGAATTATAATAGAGTCATGTTATAATAAAAAACAAACGGGCCCAAAAGATAATAATTAAAGGTCCCCCCGGGAGTTATATTAAGGAAAAGAAAATGGAAAAGATAATAATTAAATTAAAGGGTAAAAGAGTTAACGTCTTAATGATGTAATAATTATTTATTGAGAAATTTATTATAAAATAATTTTTTATGAAAATATTTATTTATTTATTGATAAAATAATTTTGATGCAGAATATTTGCGCTGCGTGATTCGAATAAGTGTTATATTTGTTAGATTCTAACGTTCTAGGTAAGAGGTCTTGGATTCGAATCACACTTACTCATCACCTATATCTCTTGTATAAAAATAAATAAATAAATAAAATTGTGCCGCTAAGTAAAAATATATTAGTTGCAAAAAAATATAAAAATAAAAAAAATATATTTTATATATTATTATATTATATATATCGAGCCAGTCAAAGACCGGTTTTTCTACAAAAAAGTCACCCTTATCTTATGGAGCAAAAAATCTGATGTTGAGCATTCAAGGTGGACAGGGGGGCCACGCCACTCTAGCAAGCCAACTTCCCTCCACCCTTTGAACCGGAGCCCACCAAAATAATTCAATCTACAATCTGTAATAACCCCCAACCCCAGATTTCAGAACCTATCCCCACTCCATAATTTGGTCCGCTCCTTCTCTCTCTCTCTCTCTCTCTCTCTCTCTCTCTCTCTCTTGCCTAGTTACGCCTCCCCCACCCCACCACCAAATCTCCATGCTGGACGGCCAGCGACGCTGCTCCACGCCGACAGAGGACACATGCCGGCGTCCTGAATTTGCTCCACCGCCAAATCAGAGTCACATGGAATCCCTGGAATTCTTGCACCATCCAAGATGTCCTAAGTAATTTAGATAGAATATCAGTTGTGAGTTGTGACAGTGTAATGCACTGGAAATCACTCGATGGGCAATAAAATTGTACACACTAATGGATGCACCTTAAGAACATTCATGAATAGTTCAGCTTCGATGTTGTTCAAAAACCGCATTGCAAATTTTTGGATCTGCATATATGGATAAACTTGAACTTAAATATATTGAGCTGAACTCATTTGATTGCACAAAGTGCTTAATCAAAATTTTTAGCTTGATTATAGGAAGCCCCAAGTAGGGGTGTGCAAAAAAATGAGAGCCGGTTGAACCGGTTCGAAACTGGACCGAACAGGCCTGTCCGGTCTGGGCTTTGGGCCAAAATGACCGGTCCGTCCGGTCCAATTCCGGGTTTTCATTTGAAAACCGGGACCTTTTTTTTTTAAATATATAAATTGAAACCCGATTTTCACTTTTCATAATACCTAAAAGGCAAGAATCAAAATTATTTCCTTTACATAGTTACTTGCACAGGACTCATCTTATTTATAAGCCCCAATTATTTTACCTTTTTACAAAACTTTCAATGTGGGACAATCATTTAAACTTAAAATTAAATATAAGACCAAGACAATTATTAATTTCCCTCAAAGTCCATAAAATAGATCGGAAGAGCACACGTCATTTGCACAAAGGTCAATCTTATTTATAAGCTCCAATCATATTACTTTGTTACGAAACTTTCAATATGAGACAATTAAAAAGTTAAAGCAATACTACTAAATTTATTTTTCAAGTTAGAATTTTTTGGCCAATAAACTTCTTTAAAAATCATCATTATTATATTATTTTTAAGCAATTGTCAAGAACAAATTGTTTTAATATATAATGTTACTAGAATTTATAATATTCCGATCTGATTTTGTTAAAAAAATTGTTCAAATTTATAATATGTTTATGGACTCTATTTAAGTTATATGCTATTATTATATAATATATATATATATACACATGTAGAGAATTTGTGCTTATACATCTTCTTATTTATCTAAGTGATTTTCTTATTAGTAAAAAGTGTGAAATGAATTTTCTTACTTTTATTTTAAGTGGTAAGTGTTATTTATTTTTGACAATTACATTATTTTTGTAATATTTAATCCCTATAAATGTATAATAAAGTAGAAATTATCCATCTTTTACCTTTTAAAAATATTAAAATTGTATCGTCAAATTATTAAAATTATAAAGTAGATTTACATTTATTTTCCAATTTAGGATACATATTTCGAATATTTAATAATTATAGATTTGTTAAAATAAAAAAAAAATGAGAAATACAAGTAAGTCTAGTACTTCTACCTTACGGAGGCATGTTAATATTTTTTTTGCACATAAATCCCTTCTATTTGTTTGTTCTAAACTTTGTTTATTTGTGTTTTTACGTTATTAAGTCTATAGAAAATTTTTTCACAAATCTGAAAAAGCTAAAAAAAACTGAATTCATTACCCGAGCCCGAACCAGGACTGAAACTGTTTGCGCTTGTCATTTTTGGGACTGGGACCGGGACCGAACTAAAGATGTTTGGTCCAGTCTTAGTCCTTCAAAAACCCGAGACTGAAACCTGTTTGCATAGCCCTAGCCCCAAGCATGAATATCCATACTCTATTGCAGATGCAAGTAATATTGTTATTATTATTTATATAACTAGAAAAACTTTTTAATGGCAATGAGACCAAACAAAATAACAGGAAGCTCTTCCGATCTAAAATAACAAGAAAATATCCATTAAGAAATATTTAGTAGTTACAAATTGTTTAGCAGCTCGCATGGCCTACTCCATCTTGATAGCCAACAAAAACAATTTTGCTTCTCCTTGAAGGAAATCCAGATACACATGACACTTGAGGCCATGAGAATTGCAACTTTGAGATATAATGCTCCTCCGGTATCATTAATAGGCGCAGTACATTTGTCCTCAGGTAAATATTGAGGGAGGAAAAAGTAAAAAACTCGTTGATAAGTGAATAATATATCATCACAACTGATCTTTTGGTGTGGGGTTGGCTGGGTTAACTTTTCTGACGGCCTGGAGGAGCTTCACCGGCTGCCGGAAACCTTGGTTTAGATGTGGGGGCGAGACAGATGACTGAGAGAGAGAAACAGAGAGGGAGCGGGGAAGGTCCGAAATGTTAGGGTTTTTTTTTTTGGGTTGGGGAGGTATATATTCCATATCGTAGATTGAATTATTTTAGTGGACCCCGATTCAAAGGGTGGGGGAAAGTGGTTTGCTAGAGTGGGGTGGGTCCATGTCTACCTTGGATGCTCCACATCAGATTTTTTGCTCCATAAGGGAAGGGTGACTTTTTTGTAGAAAGGCCGAGTCAAAGACCGTGTTAATTCAAAGGAAGGAACGGAAGGTACTTAATGTAGCCTGAACGGGCCGGTCCAGTCTCGGGTTTTCTTTTGAAAACTTGGAAACCCGGTCAAAGACCGGTTGACCTTCTTTTTTTTTTTTTTTAATTGAAACCCGGTTTTCACTTTTATAATACCCAAGAGGTAAGAATCAAAACTATTTCCTTTACATAGTCATTTGCACAAATGTCCATCTAATTTACAAGCCCCAATTATTTTACCTTTTTACAAAACTTTCAATGTGGAACAATCATTTAACTTAAAACTAAATATAAAGTACCAAGACAATTATTAATTTTCCTCAAAGTCCACAAAATTTTCTTTACATAGTCAATTACACAAAGGGTCATCTTATTTATAAGCTCCAATCATATTGCTTTTTTACAAAACTTTCAATGTGAGACAATTAAAAAGTTAAAGCATTACTACTAAATTTCTTTTTGAAGTTAGAATTTTTTGGTCAATAAACTTCTTTAAAAATCATCATTATTTTATTATTTTTTAAGCAATAGCCAAGAACAATTGTGTTAATATATAATATTACTAGAATTTATAACATTGTAAGGATTTTGTTAAAAAAAATTGTTCGGATTTATAATATGTTTGTTGACTCTATTTAAGTTATATGCTATTATTATATAATATATATATTTATATATACATGTGGAGAATTGTGCTTATACATCTTCTCATTTATTTAAGTGGTTTTCTTATTGGTAAAAAGTGTAAAATGGATTTTCTTGCTTTTATTTTAAATGGTAAGTGTTATTTATTTTTGACAATCACATCGTTTTTGTAATATTTAATCCCCATAAAGATATAATAAAGTTGGAATTATCCATCTTTTGCCTTTTAAAAATATCAAAATTATATCGTAAAATTGTTAAAATTATAAAGTAGATATAATATTTATGATTTTTATATTTATTTTCCAATTTAAGATACATATTTCAAATATTTAATAATTTTTGATTTATTAAAATAAAAAAATGAGAAATACAAGTAAGTCTAGTACTTCTACCTTACAGATGCATGTTAATACTTTTGTTGCACATAAAATCTTTCTATTTATTTGTTCTAAATTTTATTTATATGTGTTTTTACAGTACTAAGTCTACAGAAATTTTTTTCACAAACACGGAAAAGCTTGAAAAAAACCGAATTCATTACCCGAGTCCAATCCGGGACCGAAACCGTTTAGATTTACCATTTATGAGACCGAGATTGAAACCAAACCAAGATATTTGGTCTGATCTTAATCCTTCAAAAACTCGAGATCGAAATCCGTTTGCAAAGCCCTAGCCCCGTTTCCCTTGTCGTGTGTTAAACGCCTCCCCTTCCCTTCCCTCTTTCATTTCCCGCTCGAAAAATTGCAGATTGCAGAAGAGCAAAAATGGTATCGTCGGCAGTAGTGAATACGTATCCATTGTCGAGTTACACTTTCGGTTCCAAAGAGCCCAAGATGGAGAAAGACACCTCTGTCGCTGATCGCCTTGCCCGCATGAAAGTCAAGTGCGTTTTTTCTTTTGCAATTGTTATTACTTTTTTTTTTTTTTGTTCATAGTTAAACCCTAAAGGGCTCAAATCGATTGGTTTTTGTTTAGGGTACATGTTTGTACTTTCAATTTTCTTGATGTGTTTCGTTTGGGTTTTGTGCTTCAGTTACATGAAAGAGGGGATGAGGACTAGCGTCGAAGGGATTTTGTTGGTATATATTGATTTCTCCCTTTCTTTATGCTCAACTGTGTGTATATTTTGGTCAAATACATTCAAGTAATATGTTCAGTACTCAAATCGTGGGTGGGCTTGTTTTAATTTTCTGATGTGGACATGCTGGGTAGAATTTGTAGTTCTTTTGCTTCTGTTAATTGAATGAAGTTTGCTGCAGATTTTATTTGGATATTCTGTTTTTCCGAAAATTAAGGTTAAAAGGATGCAATTTTTGAGATGACAGGATAATGAATTGATAGAGGTAACTAGCAGATGCTAGAACTTTGAATATTTTTCATATATTTATTTGCTTGCTTAATAAGCCCTCAGCGCTTCCATGGCTTGTTGCCTTCAAAGTAATGCGGATATGCAATCGACAATGCATGTTTCTTTCGAAGCAGAATCATCTTGTAATGAAAATTTGAAATGTTTGGCTGTGTAGTCAAAATCAGTGGCAAGTGAAATTAATATTTTGGAAGAGCTTGTTCTTTGTAGTTTTCTTAAAGAAGTGATTTTTTGGGAACGTGTGGTTGAAAATTAGAGATTATTGGATCATGTGAAAAATAATTTTTTATGGAGAATATGTGGTTAGAATTGAAGTTTGACTTGTTGTGTAGCTTTTTAGAGAATATTAAGCTAGAGAGAGCAAGTGCTAGATGAGAATCAAACAACGGTTTGAGGTTCCCAGCACTTGTATTTAGTATTGTAATTCACAATTTTACAGAAGGCAAAAAATCTTCCTATATTTCATTATTGTGTATATAACAGAGAAGTGCTATAATAAAGCTCTGCAATAGGACGATTTTAGTAAGTTTAAAGGACAAGTTGTACAAAAAAG
>CAVNYN010204295.1:0-10359 GCA_963692815.1 Nyctanthes arbor-tristis
GAAAAGTAGATAAACGTCTAGGGATCTTAAATACATACACTAGTTTATTTCTGTTTTTACTATTCAGTTTAGATTCAGCAGGTTTTGCCTCTTGGGGAACCTTTAGCTCTGGGAGGTATTCAGAGAGAGCAGATAGATCATATGCCTTCATCTTCTTTTGTCGGCTCCTTTTCCTTTGCTTCTTCTCCTGAAAGCAATGCTATTATTTCCTCAGAAGAGAAGATAGGCAAATAACTTTTAACAAAATAATGTGACTAAACGTGATAAAAAAAACAATCCCGCCTAAAGTAGAACACAATTTTTACTATATGAATACTTCAATATAACATTTGAATCACCATGCCACCAATGCCAGGGCCCAGGCTTTTTTCACGCGCTATACAAATCCAAGCTTCACACAGAATAGGTTATCAGCTACTAATTTTTACCCATGAAAGAGGAAAACAAGTAATCAGCACATATTTTGGGAGGGAAGCAGAACAACGTGTAATAGGTATGGATATGAAATTATTCAGAAAGAAGCACAGCTTCAGAACAACTGACATGACTCAATTCGTCGATCCCACAAAGAAACAAGAATTAATGCCTTCAGGCACATATCAGGACAGAATTAAAACTCACATCAGAATATTATACGGTATGAATTATGAAAACAGATCTGAGGTAAAAGAATCATACCTTGGTAATAGTTTTTTGAGCAACAGCATTTCTGATAGCTGTAAAAGAAAAATTCATATGAAGAATTTCAGACTGATTTTGAACATTGGAACCGACATATTTAAGGGAAAAGGGCAAAATAGAACTCCACAAGTCACTAGATCTAGTTCCTGGTCATCACATGCTTCCAAACCCAAACGCTGAAAATCAATGGAGGACCAAGGAACTCGAAGGATCATGTATACAGTGCATGTTAAAATCAATATAGCAAAAAGACATCGGAAATTTGACTAGAACTTTTGCTAATGTTTAACAATTTTCAATGAAATTCCAGAGGATTTCACTTACTCTCATAAAATTGAACTTTCTTTTCGAACTTCCGATCTGCACGAGTGTTTCCGTCTCCATCTGGCACGGAACTAATAGCATAAAGCTAAATTAAATTCAAGATATATGTTGACGAGGATACAAATAGTAGAAAGATTCTTACCGCGATCTTGCCTTTCCCATCACTGAGCTTCAGAACAATCGGACGATCGCAATCCCTATCTCTCAGAGAAGTTATTTATGTGGGAATTAGGATTAGCGAGAGAAGTGTATTTGGGTTTTAGGGTTTTGGGAGGACACAGACGGATATCGTTGAGGGTGGAGTTCATGACACCGTGGACAATACGAATTAGGGCCGAGTTTAAATATCAGATTACAGAATATGGGCTCTTCCGATCTCTTTCAACTTCCTCAATTTCCCACTCAGCTCATTTGGGCTTAGCCCAAGTCCAAGTAGAGACCCGCACTTTGTCCATTTCTTTCGAGTGTTCATTATTACGAGGGAAAAAAAAAAAAAACTGTTTGCAAACTCATTTTAATGAGTTTTAATGAGAAATAAGAGAGATATTGATTGGGATTAAATAGTAGAGATTTGTACAATGTATGCGGGCCCTATAAAATATAGGAATGAAATTAGTTTGATCAATTTTTATTTTAAAATATAATTGATTTGCAAACATGGGAAATTATCACAAACAGTACACCTAGCAAGATCCTTTTTTTTCCCCAATACGCAATTATATTGTCACTACAATATTTATTTAACGCACCACATTTTCCTTATCAGTAGTTATCTTTATACCACTACTTTTATTAACCACACCGCTATTTCAAATATTTTTCTTATTTACTAAAAAGGCCATAAATTTTATGACTTAAATTACTACTTTTATATACACTTATATTTATTATTAGGTACACCACGAGCTAAAAAACCTAATTTATATTTTCACCTCTTTCTGCAAGAACCCTAGTTTATTTATTACACCACGATTCAATATAATTTGATAAATTTGAACCCTAATCATTAATCAAAACAAATTGAACACCAAGGCTTCTAATTATGGGACTTTGAACACTGTTGGCATCCTGCACAGCTTGAAATATTAAAAATGACTTGCCAACATGATTCTTGTCCAATGATAGGAGAAAAAGAAAAAGTGAAGACGGGGATTTGGAGTAATTGCTACAATAAATGGAAAATAAACTTCAATTGCTTTTGATCTTCTTCTGACATGAGAAATAGAAACACAAACTAGGCGTTAATATTGAAATCTTGTAACTTGGAAAAGTGGGTAAATTGATGGAGGATTTCTTCCAGGTAATTGACGAAGAATAGGATAAGGAAAAGAAGGGAATGAAAATGTCTGAAAATGGAATAAAAGAATGATGACTAAATTGGTTATAAATGAAAAGACATAAAATACCATGTCCTCAGCAACCTTTTTCCACGCAAACTCCACAAGAATTCATACAAACCCATGAAATTGTCAAATGAAAACTGTAAGGAAAATTGTTCCATGCGAAAAAAAATTATTAATGCACTTCAATAGAATATAGGGTTTACAAGATTAATCAATTCATGAATTTTAATAGTTAAAAACTCTATCTTGGATTTAAAAGTAAAATGATTTTACTTTAATCCTAATTTACAACAGTTGTCTAATTATGGAAAACTTATAGAATCCTAATGCTCCATTCTTTTGTTGCAGAGAGGTTTGTTAAAAGTTGCAGAAGGATGAGGTTTGTGATTATACGCACACACAAGAGAGACAGATATGTTTGGGGGGGATTACCAGGGTTTGATACTTTTTTCTTTTAGTTTTATTTAATTTAACTAGATATAAAGTTATTTTTGTAAAAAGTATGTGGTGTAACTATAAAAGATCTAACTTAATTAGGGTGTATTTATAATGTGGTGCAATCATAAAAATTTGTGGAAAATTCTATTTGTAAAAAAATTTTAACAAAATGTTTTACAAAAAAGGGGTGATTTGACCATATTGCCCCAGTGTATTGTGTGATTGAGGGAAAAGTAGTCTAGGGTAAGATGGTGAAATTATCTCATTTTGTTAAACATTTTATAAAAGGTTTTTTCCAAATAGAAGGACTCAAAATTTGTAGTGTCAATATAATTGCCTTTTTCAATACATTCACAAAAT
Source organism: Nyctanthes arbor-tristis (assembly GCA_963692815.1). Classification (NCBI taxonomy): domain Eukaryota; kingdom Viridiplantae; phylum Streptophyta; class Magnoliopsida; order Lamiales; family Oleaceae; genus Nyctanthes; species Nyctanthes arbor-tristis. Next base: position 3,147 of record CAVNYN010204295.1, read on the forward strand.
CTTTTACAGATTTTAGTCATTCTACCATCTTAACCGTGTGTATTATGTGATTGAGGAAAATTAATTTAGAGGTAAGATTGCGAGCTTGTCAATAAAAGATTTTATAAAAGTTTACCTACAAATAACTTAACTCTTTAATTTAAAATAGTATGTGATACGTGCTTTGCACGTGATATTTGAATACATTTTCCTAAAAAAAAAAATGTTAACCTTTACACTAAAAAGGCTAAATTTATTATATTTGTTTTTCCAGGTCCTAAAAATTTTAAAGCAATCATCTTTTTGCATGACAAATAATTTCATTTCTAGTCACATTATAATTTAAATTTTAATATATTTTGCTTCAATTCTTCCCGACCAATTATTTTCAGCTTTTCTTCTAAATATCAGGATACCATGTTAACCTATTACATAACAATCCAATTAAGCACTTTTTAAGATTGGTTATATATCCCCGGTTATAATTCTATTAACCACAGCAAAATCTTTGGTCTTTATGTACAAAGTAGAGTATACTTCGCTAATCGTTTATATTTCATTTAAAACTTTATTAGCATTCTATTTAATTTCTATATCGAAATAGATTATACCAATAGGTAGATAATATTATGATAAGTGAAATATAATTAATTTAGAAGAATGCTTGTATCTTTTCAGCAATACCATCGACTGGGCATATGATATTATCCAAAGGACGACTCCTTCAAAGCATTCAAATTATCTTCCATCTCATCCTCCAATTCATTTTTAATTATGTTTGCACCGTCAATCATAACTCGGGTCCTAATCATTTTCCACTCCAAAAAAAAAAAAAACCCCTCAAGAAAAATAAAACCGCATATAAATATCACTGTTCAAAGATTATTATCTTATTAGTACTTGAAGTAAAATAAATATCTTTGGCAAATTATTAACTTATTAAAACGTTTGGTTTGCGTTATCCAAAGCTTAGCTCCCCAAGAGTTGGTTACTCACCAAGACACATTTAAGGTGAGTTTTTTTTTTTCTTTCTTTTGAAGAACATTTAGGGTGAGAACATTAGAAGTTACATGTATGAAATTCGAGTTGTGCTACTTGAACAAAAAGTAGTACCAAAATTTAAATAAAATTGACACATGACAGAATTTTTTTTCAACACATCGCATCACCTTTACATTAATGGTAATCACATAGGCCACATAGCCTTTTTGTCACAGTTTTTGTCTGTTTATTTGTCCAAATAGAATTAGGGCAATTATATTGCTATTACAAAAGTTAATTACCTTACCACATTTTTGTCCCACCACAAATAAGGATGAAAATTGATATATACACCTATAATAAATTTACGTTTTAACGATTATTATAAAATAAAAGTATAAAAAAAGTAAAAAACTAATACAAAATAATAAGTGTGGTGCACAAAATCTGATGTCCATGTTTCTCCCACCCTACAAGCACAATCACCATTTTTTAACCTAACTAAATTTCTTGCTGGTAAAGGCCGACTGAGGGAAGTGAATTGGCAGCGTAGACGTGGTTCTATACTGAACCCCCAAGACCCATAATCTCCTTCTACAAACGGCCAAACCAACATTTTCTTTTACATTTGGGAGTTACCATCCCGTGTTATTCCCCTAACCGTCTTCCCCAAAACACAAAAAATCCTCTGCATTTCGGATCCTACTCTCTCTAATTGGCACTCATTTTTTGTTAATCTTAATTATTCTGTGTTATTTCCTTAAGAAAATTAATTGTGGTAATCAATATGTGTTAATAGCCACCGGAAAAAAGTTATATGAGTTGCCGTGGTGCTTTTAGTTAACAACATTTGCTGGAAAGATTAGATAATAAGAAAGAAACACAAAGAAGAGTAGATTTTCGATGTGATCTAGAGAGAAAATAATGTGAAAAATAATGAAAAATGTAATATATTTTAAAGGAATGTACAATATATTTAAGGTTATTAGTGTAATCTTATTCAAGGGCATCTAAGGAAAGATTTAAGTTGTGGTGTGCCAATTAAATATTGTAGTGATAATATAATTACCTATGGAATTATTCAATGTATTAAGTAAATAAATTAATTATTATATATTAAGGGACAAATAAGAAATTATAAATATTAGCAAGGACAATATTGTCCAAAAATATTTCCCCCACATATTCACTTTTAGAGCTTGTTTGATACTCTGAATTTTTTAAAATATAGAGAATTTATAATAAGGAGAGAGATAGAATGTGTATTGAGAATGTAAAAATGTGTAAAATATGTGGTTATAATTGAATAATTATCAAATTAATAGTAAGTAAAATTATAAATTGGTAAAATAAAAAGAAATAAAGAGCATCAAACAAGCTCTTAGATATAATATAGATATAAATATAGATAAAATAGTCACATGGTCACGTGTTTTTTTGTAGAAACTTCTGTCAACCTTCTTACAAATAGGATTTTCTTTCTTTTTTCTTTCTTTACAACATTTTTTTTACTGGAAATATTGTCATACTATGGGACGAGACATGATATGATAGGATGAGTTTAGGGCTATCTTTTTCCCTTGTAATTCCTAATATTTTTGCGTTGAGACTGAGAAATTGTAGAGTTTCGAAAGAATTACCTTTGTTATGGAATTGAGTTTCTTGCTTGTCTATGAGTGACATCCACTTTACTTTGGAAAATTTTCATAATTTTCTAGAACATTATAATTGTTGTGAGGGAAAAAAATTCAGGTATTACAGGAGTATCTTAAATAAGATACTCCACACCAATAAATAACTTACATGCAAAATTTGAGACCCATTTTAACAATAAATTGGGGCTCTTAAACCCAACCGTAAGTTGTAGATTAATGTATAAGATTGAAGTATGATATTCTTAAAGTACTATAATTTGTTTATTGTAAAGAGGTTGTGACTTTAGTGTAGTGAACTTTTATTCTCATAAAACATAATATGTCATTTCATATTTATTATAATGAACTTGAACATACACTGATAGAATCTATCATAGATTTGTACCCTTTTTTTTTTTTTTTGAGGGGGGGGGTCTAGGATGGATATTATTATAAACAATATTCCCCTCACTAAAAAGCCATATGTCAATATTTAAACCAAAATCTAAGCATACATTACTGGAATTGTAAAAACATGTTTCATATACTAGATTGATGAAAGGAAAGCAGTTGTTGGCACCACACCATAAAAGTGTGAATATATGCCAGCATTACCAACACCACGTTGCCAATTTCAACATCTCATCTCATGTCATCTGCTAAGTCGCAGAGTTAATGAGCTCAATATATGTGTCAAATTTTTATTTAAATGAACGAGTAAAATCGCAAAGTAATTTATTTTTTTGACCCAAAAAAAAAAAAGAAAAAAAAAGAAAGAAATAAAACAGTGTCTGTATCAAGAATGAAGGACATTTTCTGACATTAACCTTGGTTTCCCACCACAAGCCTGCTGACAAACGGAAGCCGGTTTCTGTCGCTTTGAGCAAAATGGCGAAGAAACCGGGCAACTCTGCAAGCAGTTATCCCCCAAGCTCCCAGTAAGCGTCGTCTCCCCAGAGAAAAAACTAGCCGGCGGCGACCCATTCAAGAAATTCCCATCAAGAAACAATCTTTGTAACGAGCCCTTCCTGCTGTACTCCTTCGGGATTGGCCCGCATAACTGGTTGTAACTCAATGACAGGGACCGGAGACTAGTAAAGTAAGAGAAATTCGGAGTCAAAGATCCATTAATCCCGTTGAAACTCAGATTCACAGCGATTAGTTTGCTGTTAGAATTTATGGGAGGCTTTGGGACGATGATGTGTGTAAAGCTATTATTGGCTAAATCTATTTGCTGCAACGACAATAAGGAGAAGAGCCAAGAATCCAGAGTTCCGGTGAATGAGTTATGACTGAGTTCCACGACCATTAACCGAGTTAACCTGTCAAATGAGGAATATAATAGAGATCCCGATAGGGAATTACCTCTCAGAGAAAGTTCGATGAGGTTTGGAGGGAGTTTCGGGAGCGATCCCCTGAGTTTGTTGTTGCTCAAATCCAGCGTCGTCAAGTTAGTGAGCGAGTTCAATGAATTCGGCAACGACCCAGAAAGTAAATTCTGGGAAAGATCAAGAGTTTTCAGAGATTTGATAGAAGCGATAGAAGGAGGCACAGTACCGGAGAACGAGTTAACTCGGAGGATCAAGATTTCCAGATTAGGAAGAGAGGAAACAGAAACAGGGATTGGGCCGTAAAACTTGTTCTCTGAGAGGTCAAGGGTGACGAGAGCAGTGAGCTTGGAAATTAACGGAGTGAGTGATCCTGAGTAGCCCGATGAGTCGAGGGTGATTTGAACAACTCGGCCGCCGATGCAACTGAGGCCGCAGGTGAAGTGAGTGACCTTAGGCTGGGAGCACGGGTCGGTGGAGAAATTCCAAGTAGCGAGGCAGGAGTTGGTAGGTATGGATGCAGGTTTTACGGCGGATTTGAAGGATTGGAGGGCTACAATGTCGGAGGGAAGCGTTGAGGAATTGGCAGAAAAGATAGAGGAAATGGAGAGAGTGAAGAAGAAGATGCAGAGGGTAGATTTAGGTTTGGACATGGTGAAAAATTGGTAAACAATTCGGCTGTAGGAGTTCTGATTTTTTCTAGTGATGTGAACCAGTTTGGGAAGTGCGGCCTTTTCTATTTGTTCACAGGCAATGCAGCACTACTCGGTGAGTCGACCAACGTGCCGCCACCAGAGAGTCTCTTAAGTGTAAAGGTCCTAGAGGTCGAACAAAATTTGGTACCTAGTAGTACCATATTCTAATCTTATAGACTAATCAACAAATCACATGTCAACTTAAAGGCACCAATTTGTTTTTAAAATAGAGTCCCAAATCTTACATAATAGTTATTTATTTGTCTAGCGCACTTAACTTAAAGTACTCTTGGAATACTTGATTTTTCCCTCTAAAGTCATGTGGTTAAGGTTAACCATCCTTTAAAATAATAATGACAAATGCAATTGAGCAAAATTTTCTTCACATCTCATTAATATTTGTGCATTACCCTTTTAATGCAACATAAATAAGATGTCTTGTTGAGTGATTTTTTACTAATTAAAAACAATATTAGTAAATGAGATAAGATAACACATGCTATTGGATGGTAATGGCCATATTGCCGGAATCTGTCAAAAAATACCTATTGTAGCAATTTATGAAAGGTTAGACACTTAGGAGGTCAAAAAAAGGCTAGAGACTCAGTTGATTCTTATTGATTTGTGAAATAAACCCACATATATATGATGATTTTACCTAGGGTTAATCTCACAAATGGTCCTCAACGTTTGTACTTTCTATCTGCTGAATCCCCAACCCTTTTTTCAATGCAATAGATCTCTAACATTTCATAAATTCACTCATAAAGTCCTTTATAATATTTTTACCCTTACTATTTAAATAAAAACAAAAAAAAAAAAATTCTCCAAAATAATAAAAATAAAAAAGAAAATAAAATTTTCTCCGCCTACCCTAGCTACCAAATTTACCTCTATCCCCAACTTGATTGAAAATGATAAATGTCTGCAATTTTATTTTATTTTATTTTTTGTGGGAAACTCTAATTTGTTCTGTCATTTTTTATAGAAGTGGAAGGAACAAGCAGTAAAATTGTATCTCATCTTTTGACATTGGAAATGACTACTTACCTAGTTACCTGCCCATATATCAACTCAGCGTAAATGAAAAATTCCGTTAATCATTTCCAAGTAGCAAAAGATGAGACCTACAATTTTGTTGCTTGTTCCTCTCACTATTGTAAAAAATAAGAGGAAAAAATTAAGGGTTTCTCTAAAAAAGAAAAATGGTGCAAGTATTTGTCATTTCAGCAAAGTTAGCGATATGGATAGAATTAATAGCTAGCTAGGTACATATGGAAAATTTTATTTTCCTTTTTATTTTTATTAATTTTACTATTTTTTATTTTATTTTATTTAAAAAGTAAAGAGGCAAAAATGTCATAAAGAACCTTACGAGTTAATTTATAAAAGGTTGGGGACCTATGGCATTGAAAAAGAGATTGGGACTCAATTGATAGAAAGTGTAAAAATTGAAGACTAATTGTGAAATTAACCGTTTTACCTAACTAATGGAGCTGTGTAAAGAACCTTTGTAAGTGCAGGTTCTCATCTATGAGGTAACAACTAGGTGACGTGGTGACTACTTGCCAAAGATTTTCCGTTCAAATTGAGACTTGCTTCAATCTTGTTCACCCATGAGAGTCTCACGGAGTTACATCATGAGAGGGGGATGTGGCAACTGAAAATGACATTTGTTCCTTCCACTTCTATAAAAAATGACAGAAAAAATTTGTTCCTTCTACAAATTTTTTCTGTCATTTTTTTCTGTAATTTTTCGGCCCACTGCTCGCCTATCCAAAACTCTCAACAACTCACTAATCCCTAATCTGTTCACCGGTCGTCTCCTCAGTCGACCGGAAAGTTTTGGGTGGGGGGTTAGTTGGAGAGACTTAGAGAGAAGGGGGGGGACGAGTGTGAGGGATTCCGTTCTGGCCAAATTTAGGGAAAAATTTTGAATCTTTTTTTTTTTTTAAAATTTAAACTAACCCAGTTGACGTGTCCGGCCACGTCGGCTGCCACTAGGGACTCTCATGGTGTAACCCCATGAGAGTCTCATGGGTAAACAAAACCAGAGACTTACGCTATGTTTGGTAACTATTTAAAAATCAATTTAATTTATCAACTAATTTTAATTTCAAATTTTAGACACATAACAACACCACATTTAACCAAATATTTGATGTGATGTAAACTTTCACACAATTTTAATCATTACCTTCACATGACACAATTAAATTTCAACACCTATATAAAATTTGAATTTTAAATCCATTTATAAACTCACCTTTTTATAAATCCTTACCTTGTACGAACTAATGATTTGTGTATATTCAAAATAAAACTCTAGTTTTTTTAAAAAAGCCTAGCAGTAATTGTAAAATTTGATGTCAAATAGATGTGAAATAGTCCGCCATTGCCCCATTGCAAACGAGTCTAGAATAGAAAATTTTTAGCCCCCAGGGCATATCTCCCAGTGGCAAAGGGGAGGGCGGTAAGGGCTCAGCGCGGCAGTGTGCAGGGTTCGATTCCCCAAAGGTGGAATTGGCCTTGTTGCAAGCGGGAGTAACCAATAGGGTGACGAGCCCTGGCCTTGCCATCATACCCTCCACCCTGG
>CAVNYN010204297.1:0-37583 GCA_963692815.1 Nyctanthes arbor-tristis
TGCTCTTCCGATCTATTAGTCAATTAGTCAATCTTCTAGACTTCCAGTGTGCTATTCTCTCTCTCTCTCTCTCTCTCTCTTTCTCTTTTTGAACAAACTGAGACATCGACACCCACCAAAGCACTCTCTGACTTCCAAGTTCCGATCGAGCAGCCAATCTCTTTCCCTATCACAGTGTCCGGCCACCGGTAAGGAGGGTAGGCGGCAAACTGCTGTACCGACATTCTTTTGTACAACTATCCTCCGTCCGTCGGCATCTAAATATCGATGGTTCAGTTCAGTTCCTCTTTGTCTCTTAATTTTTTTTTCTTCAGTTGATACTTGGAAAAATTAAAGAAGCCTAGTAGTTTTGATAATTGGAGAAGAAGTCAGAAGTCAGAAATTAAGAGTTGAAAAATTCAATGAATGATGTGAAAGATCCAATCATCCAAACTCCAAAGGAAAATAGACTGACAAGGTAAACTGTAATTTAGTAAGTCAGAATTCAGAACCAGCAAAAACAGGGGAAAGGCTTAATCCACATGTTAATTTCTTGAGGCAAATAAGGTTAGGTGTAATTTGCCCTCTTCGTAACATAATATAATTCACCAGGAATTAAGCACTAAAATCAGTGACATTTGTGGATTAATTAGCATAATAATTGATTTTGTTTCTATTTTTTTTAAGAAAAATTGTATAAAGAAGTATGTTGTATTATCTTGATGCTCAATGTTGATGGACTAAGAGAAAGAGGTAGAGAGCTGAACTTCTTTTCCATTTTTTTTCCTTTGTTATTTGTTTTTCTTGTTTCTACAAATGATAGTTGATATTTGATAACTTGATAGTTGATGCATAAATTAAATTGAACGTGTATAGGTTTTGCCCCCCCCTTTTTCCCCGTTTGGATATGATTTTTTTGTTTGAGTTGAATATTCTATCTTTTTCAATTTTGTGATTATTCCTCTTTAGCTTGCAATCACTCTTAGTCTCTTACGCAATGAAAAATTGATATTGTTGGAAATTGAAACAGATATGTTGAGGTATTTTAAGTGCAAGTCTCCATCGCCTATTGAAACAAATGTTGTAATTACGGTAATTGCTATTAAGTGTGAAGATGAAACTAGATTCATGTAACTACTACTTTGTTTTGCTATTAACAGTGGAAATGGAAAAGTCTTGGGATGCTGCTTTCTTTTCTATCTATTGCTTGCCACATACTTTGTAAGTAAAATATGTCATACGTGTTTTTCTAAATTTTTAGTGTGCATACCCATTGAAAATAGTCTAGCTTTGTCCCTGGGTCCCATGTTTGCTTCCTTTCAGAGTTAATTACTTGAAATGCCACTGTACTTTCAAAAAGTTATCTCAAATACCACGATACTTTAAAACTTACCTAAAATGCCACTGTATTTTCAAAAAATTATCTGAAATGCCATTTTACTTTAAAACTCACCCGATATGCCACTGAACTTATCAAAGTATTATCTCGTTTGCCACTCTCGTTAAAAAATATAACGAACTCGATGACATGGCTAACGAAATTTAACACATGGCATCTTTATCGTTATTTTTAACTGGGTATTGACGTAGTGGCAAATGTGATAATATTTTCAAGAGTTTAGTAGCATATGGGGAAAGTTTTATGAAACTTTATACAGTTTTAGTGCCATTGTACTTTACAAAATTTTCCTGATATATCACTAAACTCGTGAAAATATTATTTCATTTGCCACGACGTCAATACCCAGTTAAAAAAATAACGGTCAAGATGCCATATGGTAAATTTCGTTAGCCATGTTATCAAGTCCGTTACATTTTTTAACGGGGTGACGAAGGAGATAATACTTTCATAAGTTCAGTGGCATATCGGGTGAGTTTTAAAGTACAGTGGCATTTTAGATAATTTTTTGAAAGTACAGTGACATTTCGGGTAAGTTTTAAAGTACAGTGACATTTGAAATAACTATTTAAAAGTACAATAGCATTTCAGGTAATTAACTCCTTGCTTTCTACTAAAAATATAGCATTTGCTAGACTATTTGCTCATAAAAGAAAACTAAAAAGCTCAACTCCTCAATCAAGAAAATTCATCTTGATAATGCTGAGATCGGAATTTTGATCTCCAGCATTGGACGATTATTGCATGGCAATCAGAATTGAGATTGAACATTTAGTTGCTCATGTCCACACTCCAAATGATTTAGCAAAACTGTTCAGTTAATTGTTAGACCATTGTTTATAAAAACAAAACTCCCAACTTCTGTGTGGGATCATGCCATATTACATGCTGTAGTGATGGGTAGTATAAAGCTAATCATCTGTCATTAGTCTTCTCCCACGCGACATGTCTTGGGTTGAGAATCTGATGTCTCTTACTTAAAAAGTTTTGATAGTGTTGTTCAAATATATTACTTGTTATATTGGACCAGAAGTTTAATATTATGAAAATTTTATTATTTGGCATAACCGGTTAGACCATCCCAGTTTGTTCATAATAAAAACTATTGAGAATCATGTGAAGAGTAGAATATTCTTCCATTTAAAAGAATTCTCGTATGCTACAAGTTCTCAGGCAATTTGATTATTAATAATCACTGTTATTTGGAACTAAATTCCAAATATATCTGGAAAATATTCAGGGTGAACTGTGTGGGTTCACTCACCCCCATGTAGACCTTCTAGACATTTTATAAATTTAGATCCACTAGAGGTCACATGTCAAACTCGCAACTAGAAGTTTACGAGAACATTGCTCAATTAATTGATTATGAGCAAAAGTTCCAGATATCATAAAAGACATATATATATCTTGCTAGTGAATTTTATCTAAAAAATCATTAAATATTCATATATTGTTTGGAATATTAATTTCCTATGGCTAACAAAATAATATTATCCGCCTAATTTATTTGCTATACCATTAATTGAAAACACTCATTTGTGTTTAAGTGATATTAATCTTTCACTTGCAGCATTATTTTTACATAACATGCTGTTAGAGTATTTGACACCCTCTATATTTGGCTTATAGTCAGAAGCCTCCATCTAAAGTTGATAAGCGCGATTTGTGTAGTCGCTCCACCACAGTAGCTAAGATGAATATTATTGTAATACAGATCGGAAGAGCACACGGTGGTTTTGAATCCTTATTTGTATACTTCATCCATGAAGGATGATATATTATGTCATGTTTTTCTGACTATTTCTTAAATTAAATAGTCTTCTCAATATTAGAGGGAGGATTTGGTAACAAGTATATGATATGCGTAATTGTACTCCTCACTTGTATAATGCAAACTTGAAGTTTGTAAGATAATATGCATTTCAAGATTATTGACTGCATAGTTGCCAATAGATATACTATATTAATGCTCTAACTTAGATTGATATAAAATCCTATAAGAAGATTTGAGGTATTAATAACATGCCTGAAGCATGACGTGGTCGATTCCAAAATATGATCCATGAAAATGAATATGGAGCAGATACTTGATGATGGTTCTTTTGAGGCATATACTTCAAAAGAGTATACAGACATAACTAATTAAAAAGTGCCTAAAGAGGCTCAGATACCTGAAATTACTGGAATAAAGAGATCTCGATAAGTTATGTCTATACAAAGATTATATGGAATCGACGAGAAATAATAGTCGACTAGACATACTCATGGGCTCAATAAATAGTGAGGATGATGAAGCAATTTCATCAAAATTGTTGACATTGAATACTGGCCAAGATAAAATGACAATCCCGTAGATTGTTATAATGTCAATAATATGACGATTGATAGTTATACTAAAAGAGCATTAAATATGTGGAGGATGTTATTGAAACCTGAAGTTTCATTTGACTGGCAATATATGAAAATATATCCTTAGATTTGGTATACTTAGATGAAGTATATAAAGAACTTAAAGTTCTTGTATATAATGCCAGTTAATATAAGGGAGATACGCGTTGTACTCTTTTTTCCTTGATTAAGGTTTTGTCCCAATAGGTTTTCCTAGCAAGGTTTTTAAGGTAGAATAATGTACTCTTTTTCCTTCACTTGGATTTTTTCCCACTGGGTTTTTTCCTTGTAAGGTTTTAACGAGGCATATTCTTTGTATAATAAATAGCTGTGACATATATGATACTAAGCCTTGGTATAAAACTCCTGAAGAGTTGACACTGCCTAGAGCAGAAAATATTTCAAAGTATTGAAGATATTGGAGAGATGAGGATGGCTAAGCATAAGAACCATTGTGCCTGAAATCAGGGGGAGCAGTTCTACTCGTTTTCCTTCGATCAGTCCCACTGGGTTTGTCTGGCAAGGTTTTAATGAGGCAACAATTGGACACTTCAAAGTTGATCAGAATCAATTGTATTCTTTTTCCTTAGTTTGATAGATTTTTCCCACTGGGTTTTTCCCAAACAAGGTTTTTGATAATACAATTATTATATAGAATAGTCATTCAAGGGGGAGTGTTGTAAATGATTATTGTATTTAGTGAATAACAATTGTATCCCTTAAACCCTAGCCGCCATTAGTTTTCTTAGCCACCACTCCAAGTTAGTTGACTTGTGTTCCAAGTCTTTCTTGGGCAACACACTTATACGTGTATAAATAGACATCATGTGTTGTGAATGAAAATATAATTCAAGAGTTTTCTCTCTAACTTTGCTCTCTATTTTTCTATTCTTTTGTTCTAGTTTATAACAATATATATATAGATATTTATATACATACCTATACATATAAAATATAGGGGATAAGGAAATAAATCAATATTAAAATTAATTCCAATGATTTATTAAAACAATAAAATGATAAAATAAAGTAAAATGATTTATTAAAATAAAATAAGTAATGATATAAAAACAATGCAGTGAGGTATGCTTGCAAATAGTTTAATATCATGGTGTATAAATGATGTGACTAATAAAAAAGGGGTTAGAATGTTTAATTTCATCTTGTTCTAAATACTTAGATGACTTATTGGATGATTGATGAAATCTCCACTTTCCCTTGCAACAACTTCCTCAATAGCATCTAAAAGATCAAAAATCATATAAAACAAATAAAAAAAACCTTCAAAACATGAATAATGCACACAAAACAATATCACATTCGCAAGAATTGGTGCAATCAACATCACCACAGCGAAACAACATTTCATGGGAAAACACAAATTAATGTCTAATTGGAAGATAATCATGAAAAAAAGGAAAAAAGAGAGAGAGATAGAGAGAGAGAGAGAGAGAGAGAGAGAGAGAGAGAGAATTCACAGTTAACCAAATACACATAAAGGCTCCTTTCATCAACCAAAATCATATAAAGAAGGTGCATCTTGCTTTGTCGAGGTTTCATATAGATACCTTTGAGCAATTGGCGTAGCAAAAAGATAGTTAAAAAGGTAGTCAAAACTTGACAATTCTTAGCTAAACTACCAAAAAAATAAAAATAAAAAAATATTTCAAAGGGTAAGAAAATGGATTTTTTTCGAAAATAGAGGTAGCCAAGGATCAGAGTGTCTACCCCTTAGATCCGCCACATCAACACAAACTTTGAATGTCCAAAAACTCACCAACTATCTATGATACTCCTTTAGCCTTCAAGACTTCACAAAATCCTTCATTCTTTTCTCCTTTCCTTTCCGCTTGCTTTGGCATGAACTTGAAACTAAAATAAGCGAAAATAATATAAATTTAGTAAAACCACACCGATGCTCATATGGCATGGTATGTGAATATATGGTTATCTAGATTTTAATCAGGATGTATCCTGCCTAGATTCTTAATAGTTAGTCTGTTGTAAAGTGTAACACGACCTAGATATGTCTAACTCGGGTATATATATGGAATATAAATAACACTAGAATTGTTGACGCAGAAACCCAACTGGGAAAAACTGCGGGCACCCTTGCCATGGGACAAACAATCCACTAACACAGATAAGAGTTTAGTACAGCTCGAGATATTTAGTGATATCGCAATAGACACTAAACATTCAAAAGAAAAACTTATAAAAGAAACTCCCTCTTTACGCCTTTTGACATGTGACAACGTGTGTTGCTCTTCTTCTCTCGCTATCACGCTCATACGGGAACCTACATCAAGTTTCCTAGAAAACACCTGAACTCATCGTGAGAAACAAGATCTCCTAAACTGCTTCACTCTTGTGTGGATTGTCCTTCGCACATATATTATCTCCAATCAGTCCACTACACAGGGTTTGCCAAACAAACATGGTTTAGAACATTTAAGTTCGGTTGTAAGAACACATCTCGCGACTTTATGACAGTGTGTTTGTTCTCTCTTGTTTACATCGAGCTTCAAAGAATATTGCTACGAACGTATATAGCTCGATCATGCGGTTTCGGTCTACATTACCCTACAAGAGATAATACATATATATATATATATATATAGAGTAGTCTTTGAGCTCTTGTATAAGTCAAGTCTCCTAAGATACCATATACATGTAGGAAACAAGAATAAGGAAAGTTAGAATTCGATTATACCATAAATACAAAACTTTCCTAATCCTAGCAGAACTTATCATGCAAGAAGTTTAACCTAATTAAATAAGGTAAGTAGAATGTAACACAAATTAGGAAACTTAAGAATATGCATGAGTTCGAAATTCTTATGCCTTAAAAAATGTACGCACGCCCAAACATTATCTTTTCGGCCAAGACACATAATAAATTAGCATGCTTAAAATATCACACGTAAAAATGTTATGCAAATTATGTCACAAATATATTAACACTTAGCAAAAATTAGGAATGTCAATTTACAAAAGATTCTGTACTAACATGTATTTTTATTTAAATAAAAAGGTAGGAAATTGAAAGTAAAAATAAAATGATTATTTTACTGGTCCAAATAAGTGTATAAAATGTAGTTATCAACACCCCAACTAAAATTTTTGTTAGTCAGTCCGAGACAAAGCCAAGGAAATAAAAAAAGAAAAATAAGAACTTCAATAAGCTAAGGAAAATTATTACAAGTAAAGAACCCATTTATCTCAAGGTTACAGATCGTTTTAGAAAGAATCAAACAATGTCGAAAAAAAGTTAGGGTAATAATTACATCTATCGTCTATAACATTTATTTCTCCTTCTGTGAGTCCTCAACCTTTTAAGAAATTCCTGTCAAAGTCTCTGATAACGGAATCCATCCATTTTCTACGTTAAGTTGGGGGCATTTTTGGTAAAATACCGAAAAATAAATATTTAATTTAAAACAAGAATGAAATGGTTGCCCGAAATGGCAGACACAACCTTTTTGGTGGAACCCCCTATGATGCTGCCATTTCTAACAGCACAAGAAGGGAGACTCTTCCCCAAAGGCTGTCGGAAATGGCAGCCATTTCCGGCAACCAGAAATGGCAGCAGAGGGCTGCCAGAAATGGCAGCAGCAGCACAGGGGGGAGAGGGGACTCCCTCCTTTTTGGCTGTCAGAAACTGCAACCCTTTGCTGCTAGCCCGAGAAACTGCTTTTCTTTTGGCTGCCATAAATGGTCGCCCTCTGCTGCAATTTCTGGCAGCTTTTTGGGGGGCGGGAAGTCTCTTCCCCCCGTGCTGCTACTATTTCTGGCAGCATATGGGCCCCCCCCCAAAAAGCTGCCGGAAATGGCAGTCCCTCCCTTAGTTTTTCTTTTTTTTAATTTTTTTAAAAATTAAAATATTTATTTTTTATATTTTACCAAAAATGCCCCCAACTTAATAGAGGAAATGAATGATTTCCGTTACCAGGGACTTGGACGGAGATTTTTTAAAAGGTTGAGGACTCACAGAAGGAGAAATAAAGGTAGAAGACATGATCTATTAATACTTTAAAAGTTGGGGACGTGAGGTATAAATTACCCAAAAAGCTAATATGTGCTCGACTTTCAATGTGTGTGTGTGAGAATGCCAAGACACACCACCACTAATGTGCTTCTCTCTCACCAATTGCCAAGAATATCTACACTCATCGGTAGTTCTCGATACTCTGATAAGCATTTTCCGACTAAGTGATAATATCAAAAAATCGGGGACTAAAAAGAATAAATTTCAAAGTTATAGCCGGGCCAAAGTGCAATGGCGGAGACCCAGAACTCTATATTTATATATTAATTAAATGAAATGAGCTGCGGTATAATTTGCCCCCAATTTCCCACCTATTTTGCTATAAGTGAGGATATTTTAGTCATTTGTCTTATTTCATTAGTAACTAGATTTTTTTTCACCTGTACAACGTGTACATTTATATCAAAATTAACGTGTGAATATAGACATCATATCATAAATAAAGTATACTATATCAGTTGTATTGTATAAAATTATGAATTGATATGAGAATTACAATTCACCATGGGATATTTGTAGTAAAATGCTTGAGTTCAAACTTCTGGTCTCCTCCGACCACGTTGTGCAAGTTTACACGTCCAATCTATATAAAGTTGTAATAATTAGCAGTCAAATAATTAGAGATGGCAATTTGACCCATCAACTTATTAAATCCGTAGAGACCTGCCCCTAATTGGATTGACCCGTCACGCCTAATTGGAATTAAAGGATGCGCATATGGCAACATTGTCTACCCCTGCCATGGGTCAAGGGCAGGTACGGGTCAGGTTGGACCCGTCCTCCGAACCCGTGACCCACCAAGCATTGCTTTTTTTAATTTTTAATAAATTTAATTCTAAAAATATGTAGAAATTATTAGATATGGCAATTTGACCGATCGAACCATAAATCTCTGGCAATTTACTTTTATTTTTTTATTATATTATTTTTGTGAAAGGATTTTTCTATCGAATTGAAAGAATCATGTTATTATATTAGTTAATGTTTAGAGATCTTTAAAATTCTAAATAAAGGTTTTATTTTATTTGACGTTAATCAATTAATAATGCGTTGCACAAAACATTAATTATGGTAGTGTCCCATCACCCGACCTGTCTTGACTCATCCTATAAATTTGTATGCTTGAGGCGGGTCTAGGGTGACTTCAAGACTTGTGGGATGGGTCCAGGGTATGGCAAACCCGCACTGTTACCATCCCTACAAATAATCATATCACAGTCAACTATTGTAATTATAAATTTAGTCTTTCACTCGTGCGTTGTACAGGAAAACTGATTTTCAAAAAAGTTCAATTACAATGAATAATAAAATATTAGACAAAGATGTATTATTGGATTTTCATAACAAAAAGAATAAATATATAATTTTGATTTAATATTTGACGCGTTAAATTAACATTTTATTAATATTATATTAATAGTTACCTACTTATGTGCTCGAATAATGCTTTACTATATTTCACTTTTAAATCATCTAACTTATTTCATATTATTAGTTAACAGTCTAATAATACGTATCCGTCATGTAAATTAGTAGCGGATAATAAAAAGTTATAAAAACTCGTAATTATATATAAATGCTAAAAAAAATAGAAATTAGCAAACTAAAATAACAAGGAATATAGAAAACTAGTAAACTAATATAAATTATTGAAAACTCATGATGAATATTCAAATAAGAAAAGTTTAAATTTTAAAACTTGAAAATAAAGCTTATAAGTTTTGCAATTTTTTTTTTAAAATTCGTTTTACTGTAGGTGTCCCCCATTTTTTTTTTTTTTTTTTGCATTATCTAGATTAGTGAGTTAATTTTGTGTTGACAAAATTTGTATATTGACAAAACTACACTAATTCCAAATTATTCTATATTCAGAAGACTTTCATTAAGAAACCCGATCATAGAGATCAATAGTGGCTGAGTTTTAATTTTTTTAACAAAAAATGATTTTTTTAATTTACAGATCTAGAGTTTTATCTATGGCAAGCAGCAACGTAAAATTTTTATAGACAATAATTTAAAAAGTTTATCCAATTGGAACAACAGTAAAGAACATCACTTAAAAGGTAAATGTAAACGTAAACTGTCACAATTTTGAGAAAATTTAATTCAATTTTATGATTTCCATGCAATCTATAATGCTAAATAATAATAATAATATATATATTAAAAGAGTAAGGTGGCGGATATTTTTTCCTGCCTTTTGTCTGGCTTCTTAAGATATTTGGTGATGTCATTTCTGATATCACTTTCTACATATACCATTTATTTATTTATTTATTTTTCTGCATAATTTTGAGATAATTAGTTTTATAAGGAATGCTTACATTATCCCCGATTTTTACCATCAATTTAATTTCAATTTTGACAATTTGATTGAATTAGTGTTTTTTTAATTGGGCATCATTATTTTAGTGCTATCACATAATGTAAAACCTTACTCAACTTAATTACAGGATGTTTCATAATTGATAATTTCACTTGAATGAGATTTTTTTTTTATTTTTTTCTCGGTACACACTTGGAATTAATTTAAAGCTTCGCAAGTATTTATTTTGTTTCAAAAAAAATAGTAATATTTATTATTCAAATTACGGTTTCTTGAATTACCATTTCTTTAATTATATTAAGAGAGAAGAAAAAACCATCACTACACTTATATATAAATACATTTAAAATAAAACATATGCATAGCACGTTTCAAAGCCAATAAATTTCTAAAAATCTATATTAGTTAACCTTAGTTGTAAATTTCAAATTTTAATGAATTTTGAAGAACTTTTTATATAGTTATTGCAATGCAATAAATCATTTTTATTTTTTTTAAAAAATTATAGTACTCCAATTTGCCAATTGTGTAATTAAATTGGAATTTTTTGATAATTTCTTATGGAACAAAAATTTCAGTTTATCGTTTTAAATATAGCCTTACTATATTTTAGGTTGGATTATTTGTGTGAGCAATGGACCACAAGTTGATACAGTTGTATTATAATAGTTGTTCAATAATTTCTATTAAACATTTTATTTTTATGAATCACCTCAATTAATTTTTATTTATGTAAAATTAAATGGTGCAAAAAATGTTACTGACAAATAAATCCAGATATGGTAGAATGGTTATGAAAACTTATGTCTCATAATACTAATATATGATTCAATTAGCTGTATTAGTAATTTATTAAATTTTTGTATAAACTAAAATGAATTTTGTTATTATTACTTTTAGAGTCCCCGTACAACGCACAAGTGAGAATTCTAGTAAATAGTAATAATAATGATAATGATGATGAATAATATAAATAGTAATAATAGAAAAGCGACATTTTTTGGGGTTTGATTTCTATAGATTCAAGGATTCTAAGAAAAGAAAATTTGAAAATTATGAAATTTTATGATTTTAGAAGGGGGAAATTATGGAATGAATTTTGAAAATTATGGGAAGATTGAAGAGATAAGGGTAAAGTATATGAAAGCATAGTAATACTTGAGAAAGGTGCGTCTTTAAGGGCAAAGAATAATTTCATGATTATTTTAGTAATATTTTGCAGTTCGCCTTTGAACAATTGACGGAGTATTAGTTTCACTTACTCATTATTATGGGAATTGCTTGCTTTCATAAACTAAATAAATAAAATAAAAAAATAAAACCAATTGGGGCACCACCTGTAGAGGTAGTAATCCGGCCCAAATCATTGTGCAACATCAAGATAAACTGAGCCAAATCATTGTGTAACATCTTGATGATGTCAACAAAATTATAAGTGGGAAAATTGTAATTGAGAATCTAAATCCAATTGAAAACTCTTGTATTATATATTATTATTATATTATATGATGGGTGCAGTAAAGACTAATTTTCCCGCTTTTATTTATTTATTTATGTTATTATATTCTTTCATTTCTTCTTAGACTTCTCCTTCTCTCCCATCGAAGAATTCTTATGGCCCTTTTAAAACTCTTTGATTTATCTTATCTTCTAATTTCTATCTATTCTTAATAAATTTTTATTCATTTTGTAATTATGTGATTATTATCTAAGTTAGTTTTTATCCAATACCTTTTTTTTTATCATATGTGATTCAAAGATAAACAAATTAAATATTATGAATTAATTCAACTACAATATATTAGCCAAATTTCTTCAAAAGTAAAAAATTAATTTAATAGCCAAATAATTATGCGTAATTTTTCATTGTGAGTTTCTTAAAAAATTATTATAAGTTGGACTTACGTAACGTGAACTGGATATTATAGGTTCAACTTATATAATTTGAACTAGATCTTCTCATGCAACGTATGATTGAGAATACAGGGCAAATATAGAATTGAAAAAAAAAATGGAGGAAAATATGGGCATGAATTATGCAAGCCAGCTTTTGGATCACGCGGGAAACGGGCCAAACACGATATAGGCCCAATTTTTGTCGCGAGTTTTGTATTTCTTTTTTTTTTTTTTTTGCGAACTATTTTTTTATTTGTATTTATTTTTTTATTTTTAATTGTTTCCTAATTATCTTCAAGTTTTTCCTAGTTAGACTAGTGTTCTTTTTTACTTATTTAAATTAAATACCAATTTATCTGTAATGAACATTATTCAAGTTTCTATGATTTTTAATATTGGAGATTAACTCCAAAAGAGAAGTGATATCTGTTGCCTTTAAATCTTGTATTCATGGTAATTTGGATTCACGTCCTATAGCAAGAATACTTTTGGGCTTTATTTCTTGTTATGGATTTACCATTTGTACTCTTCTATTTTTTTCGCGGGGTATAAATTGCAAATGTCCAATAATTGAGAATCGGATTTTTGGCTTTCTTGAAAATTCATATCAATCGTTGGTCGGTTCTCATCACAAAATGACAAAGATTAAAGGCGTGTGTATATGTGTGTATGTATATGTATTATGTGTGTGTGTATATATATATATATATATATATAAAAGATTGGTAAGTCTTTTCCAAGATTATGTCTCCTGTATTTAAAGTCTTGGTATTAAAAGTCTTCATCAAGCACATCTAACATATGATCATCTACATTCCATTCTTTTCCTTTTATTAGCAAGGCTGGATATGTGGCCAACAGCGCCCCAAGCGAAGTCTAAGAAATAGGCCCCTATAATGACGCTTTTTTTTTCTTTTTCTTCTGTCATCTATCCCTTGTCGAATCCCTTTGGGTGGTTATATCTATATCCTAGAGGCGTTTCCTAGAGTGGTGAGTTGCTTTGTTCCCTTGGCTAATCTACTTCATTATTCGTTTTTCCAATCCCGCATCATGGTTCGAACCGGGGACTTTCTACCCAAAATGTGAGAAGTTAATTACTGCAACACTTGTTCAAACCATATCTAACTTATTAATTGAAAGATGATTTTTTTAAAATAAATTAACTAATGAACCAACCGTACTTAAAAAAAGAACATATCATTAGGGTGAAATGAGAAATCAAAAGATTTTCTCATCCACTCTTTCATATTTTAGTGATGATTAGTGACAGTAGTAATTAACAACATCTCTCAATAACTTTATTGACCTCTTTTTAATTCGGTCTTAAATTTTTTGGTCTTAAGGTACTAAACAGGGTAAAAACAGTAAATTTCTAGTAACCACAAACATTGATTATTTGTGTCCTTAAGTTGAAACCATCTCAAAGATGGTTGGGACTCAAAATCAATCAGCGGGACCAATTGTTTCTTTAAAAAATATGGTTTGTGTGGGGGTTAGGGGCAACTCAACCCACATGTTTGGTTTTGATTTCAGTTGGTGAAGGGGCATAAAATAATTAATTCCATGCAGTAACACTCCATAAGCACCCAAATGGGCCAACGCTCTTCTGGCTTGGTAGATTGAACATATTTAATAATTGTTCCATGTTGCGAATAAATGTTATTTTAAAAATATATCAAATTGTAGAAACTTATATATAAAAAATTCTTGGCTTCTTTTACATTATCTTAAGTTTGTATCTTCATTTTTGTCATTTTATATTATTGATTATAGAGACAACATTTGTCTCTCAACAATCTTCTTTTGATTGTATAATGTAGTTCCTCAGGATGTTGAGGGATCGAACGGGTGATTTAATTGCACCGATTACACAATTTAGGTTGAGAATTGAGATGTCAGTGGCTTTACTCTCACCGAAAATATAACCTATATATCTTAGTTCGGGGTGACTTCATTATGTTGGGTTTTTGAAGCATTGTCGGAGGTAAAATTGAATTTGAAGAATTAGGAATTTGGACTTTTTCTCACACGTCAATTTATTTTATTAGATTGGTCTATTAAAATCAAGATTTACGCTTATATGCCTCGTGTTTGTTCCCAAACACGGTCCAATACTACTTGTAGATTTCATAAATATCAAGATAGTAAATAGCATTTATATAAACTACCATGTAAATATTCATGAATGTTTAGTATTGTACGAGGAATAGGAATGTACCAAGTTGTTCTAGAAATGCATTGAATCAACCACAAGACATGAATTTCCATACTCCACTTGCTTTGAATTAAAGTCACATGGCATGCCCAACCTTTATAGTCAACACATGTAAAGTTGGATTTAACATGAGTGACACTACGATGAAAATGTTAAAATCAATCACTGATTGTCGTTCAGATTAAATGTAATCTGATTTTAAGTGTTCGCTATCTTAATCATGAAAGTGCTTTTTATCTGTTTACACTTAGCTATTAGGTGGGCTGGTGCCTAACTAATTTCATAAGTGAAGATATTATGGTGTTATATGTGTTCGACCATAAAAATTGGAACTTTCGAAATCAAAGTTGAATAGATTAAAAAAATGCTTGTTTTAGTCATGTAATGTATACTTTTTACTTTTTTTTCTTTTTTAAGAAAAATAATTTTCAAATCAAATGTTGAATTGGTTTAACTAATACCTAATGGCATGCTAGACAAGTTTTGGTCAAAGACATAATGAGATCCGGTTCAATTACTTTCTACTTGAACCAACTATTTGATCAAAATTTGAAAAGTTCCCAAAACCTCTCTCTAATAAAGGCGTGTTTGGGCTAGCTTACTTTTTAAAATAAGTATTAAGTGTGTAATTTATTTTCATTGTGGATCCAAGACGCTAAGGCTACGTTCTTTTGTATTTCAATTTTTAGCTATGAGTTTTGAAAATATTTTTATTTTTATAAGTGACTGTTTTCAAAATTGTTGAAGATGCATTTGATTTTCTATTTTTGAAAATTGTTTATAAAAAATAAAAAAAAAAAACTGAAAAACACATTCTATTTGAAATTTTGCTGAAAACGCAAGCAACGGCAAGGAGTTCGTTGAAGCAACCATGATCAACCTCGAACAAGCAAATAAGGGCTTTGGGGGGAGAGAAAGGAATGGGTAAAAGAGAATAAAAAGTGGAAAAGAGTGGTGACTTTAGAATTGAGTTCTAATTTGGTGTCAAAACACGGAAAAAACATGATTTTCATGTTTTGATTTTTTTGTGTAAAATTTTTAACTATTTTTAATTGAAGATGCTAAATGCAACAGTTTGGATTTCATCACTCTCGTGATGTCATTGCTATCTTTGATCCCTTTTTTCTTTTCTTATGATAAAATCATCCGATTGTTCGGCGTCAGGTGGAAGGGTTTAATTGAATCAAATGCCCGCCCTATTCTTTCTAGTTGCTATATAGTCCTCTGTCCTCTCCTCTCTCAACAATATTGATTTACATTACAAACGCAAATATTTTCCATCAAGTTAATTGTACCTTTTTTCTATGGGACTCCAACTCTTGATGGGAATATTAATTTTGTTCACCCACATACTGTGGGAGGGGTTATATCACCCACTTCTGATGTGACGCACATATAGCCAACACACACGTGTGCGCCACGTCCGTCCGCGTGTGCGCTAAGTCAAAAGTGAGTGGTGTAACCCCGTCCGCAGTGGGTGAGTGAACCAGACTGATGGGAATAACGTCGGATGTTGATTAGGTTAAGACAAACGATTTGGGAAAGCAGTCAAAAAATTTTCTCAAAACAATATGTGATGTCAAATTATTAGTACACCTGGAAAAATCTTCAATTTCCCTTTGATGTCCAAAATAATAATAATAATAATAATAATAATAATATTTTGTTGTGGATGCTTGTTTCTCATGTTTCGTGATGCAAAGAGGCGTTACTTCTAGTCTAGATTTAAGGACGTTACAATATGTCACTAGACAAAATAGTAGTAACCGAAATCATGACCCGCTCTATTTTTGACACACACATATACATACATATATATATAGATATATCTATATATATGTGTATATGAAATAAATTAAAGTAATATCGGTACTAGATAATAATGTAGTATAATATCATTAGTATTGTAGTGGCGCCAAATGTCTTGTCTTTGATCAAAATCACTGATTTTACCTGGCTATAAGATAACATTTTGAACAAGATCAAATTTAGCTACGCCTATACAATTTGAAATTCGATTCCCAACTAGATAAGGAAGGTTCCCGGTCATGGCAAACATCTCGACATTCTTAAATCTTGAAAATGATCTTTTTATTTTCTTCTTACAACAAGATATATTTATTTTTTGCATAAAAAATGACTCGTATTTTTCAATTATATAATTAATTTAACTTTCTAAACGTTGGCACTGGGTTCAATCTTTTAACTGAAAATGATCATTCAGTTCCATTAACATGCGGGTCGGGTTCCATCCATAGTGGGATGAGTTGTGATATTTGAGTAAAAGTACATATAAAAATTTTAACAAAATCGACACATGGTACAATCCTATTTTTCGACACATCACAACACTTGTATATCAACACTAATCACGTAAGACACATGTCAATTTTATCACTTTTTTTGTCTATTCTTTTATCAAGCTAGAATTATTCATGTGGGATATCAATGATCACGGTCGCATAAACATTTGACGGCATAAATTATGTCGGAGCAGGAGATTAGAACTAACCTTTTAACCTTATATACACTGAAAACGTGATCATCGGTTCAACCAGTTAACCTTAGACTGCCAACTAGAAATGAATAGTAGATTTATGACACTTTCGTGATAATTCATATAGGATACTTACTTGTT
This sequence comes from Nyctanthes arbor-tristis, assembly GCA_963692815.1. Lineage (NCBI taxonomy): Eukaryota > Viridiplantae > Streptophyta > Magnoliopsida > Lamiales > Oleaceae > Nyctanthes > Nyctanthes arbor-tristis. Next base: position 16,893 of record CAVNYN010204297.1, read on the forward strand.
CTCATACGCGATATAATGACACATCTTGAAAATATTAGAAAATTTTCAGAAAAATATTATTTATAGGTAATTATTGAAGTAATCTTTTACAAAATGAGGGGTAAATTCATAATCTTACCCCGTGCATTGTGTAATTGAGAAAAAATAATTTAAAAATAAGACGGTGAATTTACCCTATTCTGTAACAGATTACTTGAATCATTACTTACAAATAGCGGACTCAAAATTTTCAATATAAAAAGAACATCGACGTCAAATTTTTTGAGATAGATTAATTTCTCATAAAACTAATTATCTGCTTTTAGATTATTAAAAAATTTTAAGCACTCTCTGGAAATTTTGTTAAAAAACTTTCCATATATACACCACATGTATTTTAAGTCAAAACCATATATATTTCAAATCCACATAAGATATAATAAGTATCATATGAGTGGAAAGTTTTTTAATAAGATTTTATTTTAAAAGAAGTTGAAAGAAACTCTCCATATTATTTCCTCGGATAACATCTCTTATCTTTTCGAAATCAACCACATGCCCACGGTTTTCTTCAAAACACTCCATAGAGAAAGAAGAATAGTCGCGAATTCTTGGGTGCCAAAGATTGGGGTAATTGGCACAAAAGGTCTTCACCTTTGGATGTTGTTGTGGAAATAGTCCATATCTTTGAATTTTTAGCAATCTCATCCCAACTTTCATATTTCTCTCGTACAGTTCATCCTTATATCAATTTGTCTTTAACATTCTCCATTTTCAAAGGGGTGTTTTTGTCCAAACACAGTTCAAAATTTAAAAAAAAATTACAAATGAATCCCTAAAATAATAAATATTGTTGAAAATTAATGTAAGTAATTTGCATTATCGAAAATATTAAAAATAAGCCAAGACCTTTGTGGTTTGATGACAGCCTAGTTAGGCTCTTAAACTCTTAGTTAAGGATTCAATTCCTCGTCCTTATAATCCCTTTTGTAATATCCAAAGAACAAAAAAGAAAATATTAAAAATAATTATTTTTTTCAATATTGCTAATTAATTTTAGAACCTTATTTTATTTTTTTATAAAGTTTTTACTATGGATGGATAAAAATACTCTTTTGAAAATAGAGAAAATTAGAGAGAAATAATTTGAAGGATGAATTGTGCAAAAAAAATATGAAGATGATGATGAAATTACCAAAAATAAAAAATATAAACTATTTATATAGTAATATTTAAATTTAAGGACCTTTTGCGCCAAGTAGCCTAAACATGGGCGAAGACGCAGGTGCTGAGACAGAAAGTAGGCGGTATAAATATACTTTTAGAGAGAGAGAGAGAGAGAGAGCGTGGGTGAGAAGCAACGTCTAGGGGTGAAGAACCTTGGCATTTGGAATGAAATGAAAATCAATCCTCTCTCCTCTTTCTCTCACACACAATACACACATTCATTTTCCTTTTCCAGAAATCTGCTTGCCCCACTTGTCCTTCTCATTCACTGAATCTCTCCCTTTCTCTCTCTATATAGAGAGAGAGAGAGTCAGAGAGAGAAAAGGTTGTTTCTTGAAATGCCTGTATCTATCTCTTAAGCCATCTTCAGACAATCCAAATCCCATCCAAATTTCATTCTTAACCAAGAAACAACCACACCCCACCCACAGTAAAGACTGCAAATATATACATACACATATATATAGCATATAGTCATCTCTCCATTTTGGGTCATTTTCAATCAAATCTTGTATCGCCCCTGGTTTTCACCATCCCCTGCAAAACCACCATCCAATCTTTTTCTCCCTTCATTTTCGCTCATCCTCTTCAATTATGATACCACATCACAACTAGACTAGGAAAGAATTTGATGGTTCTCTCTCCATTTAGCAGCTCTTCAATTCTCATCACATTGCTACAGGTTTGTACATCTGACATATAATTCTTTCCAGATTTTATCTCTTCTTTTCTTTAATTTGTTGATATGATGATATCTGGGCTTTCTTTTCTTCCTCTCTTATATTGAATTTTAGCCTTCAAAATTGGTTTTAATTGCAGATGAATTTTATGCTGATTCAAATATTTTCTTTCTTTCAGGCAAGATTTGGTTACTTGGGTTTTGCATTTCTTCCACAATAAGAGGTTCAGTCATCATTTTAAAACTAGTTTAGAAGAGACACAGTTTTGAAGATCTTGTTGGCATTTTAGTAAATACAGAAAGAAACTTGGGAATTCATCTCAGCCCAGAATAAGAGATCCATTTTGTTTGATTCAACAAGAAAAGAAGCAAACTTCTTTTAGAGCATTTTGGGAATCCAGAGATCATCGATTCTTGAATTGAGTCAGTTAAAGGGAAAAAAAAAAGAATTCACAAGAGTTTGATCTTTAAAGGTGAGCAAGAATTGGTATTTTCAATGACTGGTGAAAAGGTTGATGCAAAATCAGGCATGTCAAAAGGTCTGGTGAATGTTCAAGATGAGTACTACTTGAACAACATAATGGATGTAACAGCAGTAAAGAATCATACTTTCTTTAAAAAGGGTGGCGTTGTACCGTTGGTCGTTGAAGGCCGGAAATTGGAGTACTCCCGGTCATTCTCCGGAGGCCATGGCCGGAAAAGGTTCCGGTACTTCACATTGGAATCATTGTTTCTACTGGTTTGCCTAACAGCATCCTTGCTGATACTGCCATTGATACTTCCACCATTGCCACCACCACCATTGATGCTTTTGCTGCTTCCTATATTGATTTTGGTACTTCTAATGTTGTTGGCTTTCATGCCATCGTCTAATGTCCGCGATGCGTTGGCGTCGGCATCCCATAAGGATGTGTAAATGATGAGGGAACTAGCATCTCTGTTTAATTTGATTCATATACGTGTAAGTCCTCTATATGCACACATGATGGGAGATTATTAGACAAATCACATGAAGTTGTATCACAACAGAACAATTCACATACTAGTTGTCCAATAAACTCACACTACATGTGTATCTAGCGGGATAATCCCGTACGGTGGGACATCATTTTCAGTCTAAGTATAACATTAGTTCTTTTATTTCATCTTGGGCATATATATCCTATATTTATGAGCTATATTACCAGAATAGAATGAATTTGTAGCATGATTTCTTGGAGCATTATTGTGCTATTTGCTAGCTTTCATCTGAATGTATTTGTGTAAAAACAAATTCCCAAGCAACTTGTAGCAAGGTTGCCACTTGCCAAATTTAACTCCAAAAATTTGGCTTTTATTCCGCCCCGATCATAGAGTTAAAGAGTTATATCACACGACGCTCTTCCGATCTGACATAAATTTGTAGCAAAGTTTCATACAAGGACAAAATTATGGGGTTTTATTCCCCCCCTGGCGCATAGAGGCGAAGAGCTGTGACATGTGAAACAAAGCTTCATATATAATATTATAAAATATACTTCTTAGAATTTTGTTTTTCTATGTATCATATACCTTAATCAATGGTAGATACATGGACAACGTGTATCTGGTTCAATCTTTCATTTTTTTGGAGTCAAATAGGGTTCTATAAGAGCGTCTGACTATTAATTACTAATTATAAGTCGTTACATATATGAAACCACATGTCATTTTTTAACTTAAAGACTACTTGTAATAGGTAATTAACTCTATATTATGAGAGCCCATAAAAAAACTTTGTTAGCCCCAATCTACGCCCACTTTCTATGTGCAAGCATTATTATTATTATTATTATTATTATTATTATTATTATTATTATTATTACTACTACAACAAGAGGAATGTAGTGGACGAAAATTGAAGTTACGGCGTAAAGGGTGAGAAACCCATTTGAATATTATTAGACTACTTGGGTCTTGGGCTCTTGGCTACGAAAGAATTGAGAAAATAAAAATTTGACTACGGAGTGAATGTTCAAGTACTAAACATTTAGTAGCATTATGACACGAGATATCATGTGTCATAATACCAGCCACATATAATTTGAAAAAAGTATGGTGATATGCTAATATTAGCTCATTTTTTTCATACTATAACTTTATCCTATTTTTTCAAATTTGAATTTAGTCAAACCAATTACATCTACACACTTAATGGACCCATTTGTTCCATACAAATCTCCACCATCTAACTCCACTCATTCATTCTCTCTCTCTCCCTCTAAATAAAAATGCATTTTAACACATTTTTATGTGAATGCTATTATATCTATGTAACATTATTGTCGGGTGCTGTTATGGTACTAGACGCGTTCAACATTCCTACTACTTCACACCTGACCGAGAAGGTACCAGTAGGTGTTTTGAAAGGCATGTTTAGGCGCATATACATTCTTATTTCACTTGAGTGGAAAGCGTAGCTTCAACATATTGTCGGAAAGCGTAGCTTCAACATATTGTCACACATTACGCGTTTTGAAACTCGCACCTGAACTCAACGCAGACACCATGCCACGAATTAATTAATGCCTTAGTATACCATTGTTAGGTCAATTCCATCCTTGAATTTGTAATGACAGCATTCTCGTACCTGAATCGATGGCCTTCACTATTTGAATGTTCAACATAGAAGACCACAATTTGACAAGTTATGTTTACCTAACATAACAAACCGCGGTCCATATCGACATTGTACAACTCAATAACTCACATGTATATACCGTCATCAAAAGTGGTTTTTAAGTGCAGAATCGCGTCGTGATAAAGATTAAACTACCCAATATACAAGCTCATGGCATAGAAAACCATCTAGATAGCAGCTTCTTCTCTTTAACCCGGCATTCACAGACACATCTAAGTATGCTTCGTATAAGCTGAGGCAGCACAGCAGCCACCTACAAAGATGACAAGGAAATTGACAGACCTCCAGGACTTGATCTTCAACCCAGATAATGTCATTATTGTCTATAACATGAGGGATAGAGAGGAGGGGGCGGGGGCGGGGGCGGGGGCGGGGTTTCCAAAATCTTGAGTTTCTTTATAACTAATTGACAGTTGATCCATTAAGCAAAAACGGAGGAAGGTGACGCTCCAAGACAGCCAGCAACTCTGTTCTTTGGCCCGGCTGGTCTAATATAAACCCTCCAAGCCTTCTAGCAGCTTCCACTAATTGCCCTCTGTGCCGCTGTGATAACAACCTGCCTCCCGCCTTAATGCATTCCCTATACAGTGGGAGGTACGCTATTGCCACCCTCAGAGGCCCCGGGAGATCCCTTAAGCAGATTGGAGATTCACCCCAATTTAGAATCCGCACAAGGTTCAAGTAATGTATTTCCCCTTGTCTCAGTCCTTCCTTGAAAGCCGACTCTGACCAGTGCTGTTGAAGAAAGGCCTTGAGTTCAGGAGCTACCGCCTCATCATCAGATCTAGCAATGCTGTCAGCAACTGCATAAGTAGCAGCAGGATCACCTAAAAAGTCTGAATGCAGGAGAAATGCTACCCCATCAAGGGAACCCCCACTTCTTTCACCAGCAGCCTTGAGAATTTCAATACTGAGTGCAGCAAGGACGTGCTGTGGAACATGTGGGAGGAGATATGCTGCAATATCCACTTGACTACTGGAGGTGGCAGCTGTGAGGGCTAGACAGATTTCCATGTCCCGGCAACCCCTTTTAACAAACCACTCAACGACAGCCTTACAACCCCGTTCGGCGGCTCTCATCAAAGGGCCCAGAAAAGCCATGGCATTACCCTCTTCTACCAGACATTCCATAGTGCCAATTTTACCATAATGGGAAGCGAAGCCCAAGGCTAGGTCAACATCGACATCCAAGCTGTTCCTTTGAGCAATCTAACATCCCAAAGTGTTGCCAAATTAGCCATGCGAAATTTCTAAAACGACATTACTAGAAAATGAAACAAGAAATGTATCAAGTTAAAAAAAGAACTTGTTTCAATGACTAGAACAAGCAAATCGAGTGAATGATGTTAACCTCACGATCAATATGAACCGAAGACCGTGAATAATAATATAAAAATAGGTGCCATCTGAACAGAAAAATCAATCTCATATCATGTATATATGAATACTAAAACTTCGACATTATCCGACTACCACCTATCTTATCAATAACTAAGAGAGTCCAGAAATGCTAATCCACATAGCCACCAACAGTTCAGTATACAAGAATAAACTCTCCAGCCCTTGATGTCCTAAGCATATAGCATCAGTAAGGGATTTCTAAGAATGAAGTTGCATGTTAAAAGCACCATGACGACCAAAACATTGAAATCTTGCAATTCTGAATGTGTATGGTTGTTACCTAATCAACTTACAATTTCTAAGTACAGTGTTTTCCAGAACCCATTGACTTGTTTCTTGTCCTAGAGAGCTTCAACTTCACAAAATTTACAAGCTTAAAATCCACCAAAAGTCTCCTCAGACTCTTTCTATTTCCTGATACATTGAATGGCTACCATAAAAACATGGTGATTCAGCATAGAATCCCACATTATTTCATATATAACATAATAGACTGAATGACTAAGCCACAATTTCCAGATGATGAAGATTTCCATAATGTAAAGTTGCCAGAATATTTATATATATATTAAAAAAAAAAAAAAAGAATTCCTAACTTTAAAAAAGTATTACTTGTCCAAAGAAAAAGTACCAAAATCTCTTCTTATTTCTATGTTCAAAACAAAAGTCTTGTTTCCAAAAGTATCCAATCAAACTTCCGCTGCAATCTCCCTAAGAAGCTCGCAAGAACAAGGGGCAGGCAGAGTTCAGAGAGTGAGAGGAGAAAGGGATGTTGGTGGGACAAAGCGTAAGCAGCAAATGTGTTACGAAGTTATTGCCCAGAAGGCCAGAACTGATAAATAGCAAAACAGTAGTGTCGAGAAAGGTGTATCAGAAGTTAGAAACAGTGTGGTAGAACGTGACAACTAGTCAGCTCATAAAAAAGAAAAGAGCAATTACTAATTTATGAAGATTCAATTCAAACTAGCATTATATATTTACTCACTTCAACAAGTTAATAAATGTAACACTTGTTTATATTTACCATTTTCTGGGATTACCACATTTTTCACCCAGTTTGTAAAGAAATCATTAAGCGGTGTCTCTGGAAACCATTAGAATGCCCAGAATATGTTACCTGCAATAGAATGCGAACAAGCTCTGTGCTCCCAAACCGTGAAGCTTCGAGAAAACATTGATTTACATTGTCTGCACCACCCTCAACCAGCATACTCAACAACCCTTTGATGGCAGTTGCTGATATACCGGATGCCCAACCTGGATCAAATGAACTAGAGAAGAGTGTTAGTGGGAAGCAAGCAGCATCAAATGCTTCGGTGAAGTCCTTCCCCGTAAGATGGTTGCCAGCAAGATCCAGAAATGTCTTGAAAGCAGATAATTGCAGCTGGATCTCAATGGCAGAGTTGCGGCCCACTCTGTCTCTATTTCCCTGGCAACGAGAGTGGAAACTTATACATTTAAGAGCCCATTCTGTGAATTTCTGGACCTTGGCACCAGCTTCTGCCTTTAGAACTTCATCTCCATTGCATTCCTGTAGTCGTTCATGCAACCTGCTGATGCAAAGGAAAATTCTGAGCTATCATGCAAGCAATGTTTGAAATTACTTCAATAAGAAATAGAAACTGCAAACTGGAAAAGAGAATCTTTATACAGACTCCCATTCAGTTGCCACATTAGCTTCCTGGAAATTGTAATCTAAGCAACAAATAGAGTTTTCTATTTTGCATATGATCTACCTGAAACCGTGATGGGATTTTCAAAGATGGATGGTAAGGATCTTCTAATTTCAGGAAGATGTGAACTTGCATCATTAAATGCATATAAGGTGTACGGACATAATACCATCTGGTTTATTTCATTTTCTCTCTTTGGCCAAGTAGAACTCTGTGCCCTGTTCATCAATTGGATTCTCCATTTATACATCAAACACCAGCATATGTCTAGTATATCCTCAATCATTTTGTTTAATGTCTCGTGTTTGCAATGTAAAGAACTCAATTGAATAACTCTTACCGGGAAATAAAATTGTTTAATGATATTAGTGAACTGCAATAGTAAAATCGAGCTTTTGAGAGGCTCAACTCTCCTGATTGTCAATCAAATACTGCCTGCGTCTAACAGACTCCACAACAGCCTAACTCTATAGTCGATGATGCCGATCTTATTCGAGTAGTACATGTGAGTGGTATTAGAGATGGAAACATGGCAGCTTCAGGGTGGGTTGACCCTAGCCCACCCTCCAAAGAACTAAAATTGAGTTGGTCCACGTTGCGGGGTGGTTTGTGTCAGTATTTTGCTCAGTCCAGTAACCCATTTATTTTTTTTAAAAAAATCTTTAGAGCTTTATCTTTTTATTTTTTCAAATTTTTTAAATTTAAACAAGACAGTGTGTAGTTGAGGCTAACCTGCTACCCGAACCACCAACCAATGCGGTGGGAATTTCTGCCCTTTAGGATTAAAAAATAATTTATTTTATTTTTATTTTTATTTTTTTTTAACATCTCTAAGTGGATCAAGGCCTATGAGAGTCATGCCCCAAAAACTGATGGTAAGCCATGTAATTTGGAAGTTAACCGTACCCATGACATATAGATATATAGCCATAATGTCGATCAAATTGTATGCGTGAAAACGGATATTTGTCATTTTGACATACCCATGAAATCATGATACTGCCCCTTGATGGTTGATATCACCTCTTGCCATTTAAACATATATAGCATTATAATGTATGGTATAACAAAGGCATAGAAAACTTCATTAACTAGAGTCTAGACGCATGTTTGGGGCGGCTAGTATGCTTCACTCATTTTACTTTTAACCAGAGAGCTTAAAAGTATCAGGACTCATACTGCTTCTCACCTTACAACCAAGGGTGGCAGAGATTCATTACGATCGGAATGTGAGGACATGTGGCAATGCCCCGTTACTGATTTGATGTCACATCAAATCAATAAGAGGTGTCAAATTCTAAGCGTGCACATAAACCAACATTGGTAGCTCCTGAATAATGCCACATCAAACATATTCCAGGATTTGGAAGACCAAGTACATAAGCAAGGATGAGATTTATAAATGAAAACATGAATAAGGACAACACTGAATTTATTAGAAGGCACGGAATACTAGAGATCAAACTATTTTTCCATAGACCTCTTCAATTATCAGCTTATATTACTTTTTAGGGGTAAGAGGGGTGTATTTATCTTCCTTATACAGGTGCTTGCTCAGTAAAGTATACAGTTAAACAACACCACCCGTCGCACTACAGCCGAACACTGTAACATTCAATCCACAAACTTTAATCAAGTATTGAACAGCTGCTTGCAATGGAAGGAGCCTTGTTTGTAGAACTTGTCAATTCTTATAACATCTTTACCTCACTATTCCTGAACAATTGACCCACGCTCCTCTTAAACTCTATATTGTCTAGTAGCCCCTGTTAAGTTGGTTTTTTCTTCTAAAACATAGATGAAATGAGTGGGACAGAAGTTGCCAGGATTTTTGGATTTCTTGGAGTATGTAAATAAAATGTAACTTGACCAGTGTATGTTCTGACACAGAAATACCAACCTAACAGGCCCTTTAGTAAATTCACGAGAATTTTAAGTGTTCTCACAAATTCAGGCAATCAGTTTCTAAGAAGTGAACAATGTCAAGCTGAAAGATAGGCTAGTACAAATGTACAACAATGTGTATGATTAAATTGGTCATTGCTGGGAAAAACAACCCAAAATCTTATTCGCAGATATTTTAAAAAAAAAAAAAAAGTCTGTTACCAATACATGCTCATTTCCAGCCCTCCTCAACTGGGTTTGAACAGTACTTTTTATCTTGACAAATGTGAAAAAAAAAATAAAAGTAAACCCTATAGCACAAATCAACTTCAGAAATCCATAAGATAAAAAGTCATAATGCTTCCATATGCATAAAATGGATAAAGGTTAGTGTTATACCTCTGTGCCATCACAGTTACAGTATCTGCCAAGCTCATTGTTCGACTCTGGCAAGCAGAAACACACGAAGCCAGAAATGAAGTCCGAAGTGCAGCTCGAGTGAAGTCATATGCCCCATTAGCAACAATCTTCTTGATCAAACCAGTAATTCCATACAACTCTTGTTGTGTACTCAAAAACCAGATTGAATCCAAAGAAATGCAGAGTGCATCATTAAGAGTCTGTGGATCTGCCAACAAGATCAGACTTTCAGCAAGCTCCCAATCATGTGAACTCACAGCACCCTGAAAAAACCGCCCTAACTCAATTCTATCTTGCCTACTAAGCTTCTTCTCATTCTTTCCAGGCTCAGAATCTGAAGCAGCCAATCTGGATTTAAGTTTCTCGGCTCCACAGCTACATGTGGATAAGCAAAAATCATCCCTACTTACAAGTGGAGCCTCCCGAGAAAATACAACATTTCCATTTCCTCCGTCAGCTTTTGGTGAACTAATGAGTACAGTCTCATTTGGATTATTAGCATTGCTCGAGTTTGAATCTCCAGTCTCATCAGTTTCCATATCCATCACTTCCATCTCAGAACACTGAGGCTGTTGCTGTGGCTGAGGCTCTCCCATGTTAATTTCATTCCCAATATGTAAGTCTGGGCTTCTGATTTCGGTTTTGCTTTCATTTTCCCCACTAAAAACTTTTCCTGAATCCATCTTTTTTTTTTTTTTGGTCACAAAACTGAGCACCGAAAACTGGTAGGCAAGCCAAAAATAATCAATTTTCCCAATCATCAACCATTTGCAAATATCAGAAAAAGATTCAGCCACAACTCCTTGTCCCGAATCTCTAAATTTTCCAACAACCACGAACCAATTCTGCCCCGTATATAACAGAAACGGATAGTACTCTGTTTTATGTGGATTTCTTTCCTGGGTTTCAATCCCCCCGAAAAAAAAAAGGAAAGAAAAAAGAAGAAACGAAAAGCGACAACCAAGAACCCTAAAAAATATAAATCGGTTCACAGATCAAAACCCTTTCTCGACATATCAAATACAAAACAACCCCGTTCATATAATTAAATGCAGAAAACACGAAAACTTTACAGAAAAGAGAAATCCCATCAGGAAGTGAAACGTTCTGGCAAAAAGTCTCTTTGCCCTCTTGAATCAAAAACTTCATGCGTAACGGTCCACCATCATAATAACTAGAAACCCTAAAACCCCTTCAGGGCCCAACGAAAAATTAGTACAGATTCGCAGAAACTGATCCACTATTAGAACCCTGTAAAACATCAAATTGTCATCATCAATATGAAATCATTAGCAAAATCACTTCAATACTGAAATTAAAAAAACTACCCCAGAACAAAAACAGAAACTGCCACCACACAAACAACAATCTGAAAATCTCCTTGCAGTCACATGTCCAAATGCAAAACAAGAAACCAGACAGAAATAAATGAAGAAATTCAAGAAAATGAACAAGAAAGAAAAAAAGAAAAAGAGAGAGAGATAGAGGAGAGACGGACCAGAATAATTATGAGTGAGTGGGCCACAGGAGAGAGAAAGGAAACCCCAGTGGTTGTGCTGTTGCCTCTTCTTTTTCTTTTGTGGGTACTGGACGGTCCTCAGCTATTTTGGTTTCTTCCTTGAGGCAATGTCCCTATTTTTTTCATCACCTTTGCTTTTGTCTCTCTCCTCCTCATTTTCCTTTCCATTTTTAGAGAAATTAGCACAAGTAGTGCTTAATTTATAGGACCATTGCACAAAATATCCTCAACCTTTAAATCCCAAAATAAATATTTTTAAACTTTCATATAACAATCGATCCTATTTTTTCACATATCACGTTATATTTAAATCAATTCAAATCACACGGCTCTCATATATTATATGAAATTTTATATAAATATATATATATGTAAGATTAGAGTAATTCTCCATATGATTTGTCCAATTGATCTTTTTACATTGCAAAAGAAGGTTTGGGAAGTGTCTTCTTAAGAAGGAATACCCAACTTTCTAGGGTTAGCTTTGATTGACTTACGAAAATCTAAATATATAGACATGAAACTCACCTAATACGATTCAACAAATCATATAAATGCTCAATGAAAATTGTGGTACATTAAGCTACAACATAAGCTAGTCATACTTTCGGCTATTTGACTTTAGCTATTTGGTGTGTAGTATTCTTGTTACTTCACCTAGCAGCATGACACTTGTATTGCTTTCATAAAACCCCAAAATTAAAATGTATAGAACACTTATCTGACCCTACATTTACTTAAAAGTAGAATACCAATTTTCCTAAGTGGAAACCGACAAAAAGGTTTGCTTAAGTGTACTTAGGCGGGAATATCTTAGGTAAAAGGCCTTTTGCTCACAGTGTCAAGTTTCTTCTATGCACCACCATAACCCATATTTATAACAATGTTCTAAACGTTTCTTTAAAGCCCCGCCTAAATACAATGCAAAAGCAACGTGCATACATTCTCACCAAAAAAAAAATGGAGGTGAAAAAAGCAAGTGACTCAGAATATATTAACCAATAAAGCAAGATAAAAGTTTGCTTTAAATGTCAAGATTCATGTGGTCTGATAGTATTCGAATTGATTTCCCACACCTTTAAAGAACTTGTGCATAGTCACAATTTTCTTTCAAATTATTTATCTAAGTTTCAAATTTTCTAAAATTAATATTATTGACAAGAACTATTTCAACAAAAAATATTACTGACAAGAAAAAAAATGATTTTTTTTAGTTGTAATTGATTCATTAATTTAAGATGTTGTTCAACACATATTATAGTGTCATACAAATTTAAATAATAAAAATGTGAAACAGATCAAAGGTAATGAAAATTTTAGAAAATCTTTAAAGAAAATCTATAGTAGCTTTCAGAAGTCTTACTAAATCTATAAAAGTAATTTAATATTTTATAAAATTTAAAAAAATCACCCTCTTAAAAAATGGTGGGTTATAAAAGTTTTCAAAAGCTCCAAATAGAAACACCATATTACAATTCTTAACAAATTCGTTACCAACTTTTAAAATTCCCTCACTCTCATTTTCATTTGCATATGAGTGGTTATATTGACACCGCATCTTTTACTAATCACACCACAATTTAATTATACTCATCATCCTACATGTTTTTAATTTTTTACACTTACATTATGCATTAACTTATTTTTGTCATATTTTTATTTCTAACATCACATTTTCATGACATCTTATATCAAATGATATCTTGACTCTAAAAATTTCATGGGAATTAATTGCTCAAAAAAATTTTTCCGAAGGAAAAAAAAGTAATATCTAGTGATACACAACTACGTATTTTCATATGATTTTAAGATATATAAATTATTATTTTTAAATATATTCAATCATTAAGAATATGAGAGGATAATTAAAGAAAATTCAAGAAAAAATGTAGCATAGCTTTTAGAGGCTTAAACATTATAAGAGACAAAGATTAGGGATGTTCACATAAAAAATGTGGTGTATTTAGTAAAATGAGTGGTGTAAATATAATTAGCTTTTGCATATTTTGCAATATATTAATATTTTCTCAACTTCAAATATGACTTTTTTTTTTTTGGGAAAGCTTCTCTCATGTAGAACTCATATATAAATAAGTTACCCTATTGTCTTTTCTCCTTCCTAATTGCTATTTTATTAAAGAAAAATAAAACAAAATTTGAACATGCACTATGACATCGGGGAGGGTGGGTCAATTTTTACATCTTGACTTAGGACCCCAAATTTGCAAGTCTAATAGTACATTGGAGATGCTTTAAGTTTAGCATAGGTTCATATAAGTTTGGAAAGTTTGAAACTTAGAACCCTTTTTCACTCGTCACAATTTTGTGGAATTTATAACTTCCAATGAAAAGGGGAGTAATCCAATCTCGTCTTGACTTGTACTCCAACCCATGATCCGTCCCAACTGGTCCGCGGATCAAGTAATGTACTTTGGGAATTTGGTGGATTCTAGGACAAAGATACGGCCTAAAGCAATTTTAAAGCATGAAAAATCAAATCAAAAATTGAAATGTTGTGGAATTTGGAGTTTGTATGATAAAGTTTAGCATTTTAAGGGAAACAGATAGATGTACGTGTGTTTTGGCTACATGTATATTATTTTTTGTAGTGGTAACTAATTATAAGGTTTTGAGAGAAGTGAAGATGGAATGATAGTCAGACACCAAAAACATGTTTTTTTTTATACTTATTATAAGAAAAACCCTACACATTGATTAATTTTCTCGCTTAAAAATTATAGTCAATCGATTTTCAAAGAGTTATAAAGCATATGTGTATCTTTATCATTTAAATGAAGGTTTTATAATAGTTTGGAGGAGGCACGGTTACTGGTATTGAAACGTTGGAGATACTAGTGCAACAAATTAGCGGTAATAGAGTGACATGGGTGGGTGCCACAATATTCAACACACAATTTGAAGTATTGACCTTTTGGTATAATACATTTGTTTTATCTTTTCTCTGGTGCCTTTCTCATGTATCAATTTTTTTTTTTTTTTTTTGTGTGTGTATAAAATGTTGAAGTTAATTTATTACAAGTGCTAATTATAAAGGTCCAGGCTTGCAATTTTTCCACTCATCAAGTGACCCTATGTTGCTTCACTTTGTCATTTGCATAGCATAACTTTCAATTCACACATACAATGATAGAAAATATGTGAGGTACCTTTTTCCATTTATTCTTCCCAAAGTGGGGTGGAGTTCTTCTCGATTACGATTACGAAAATATAGATATTTGGGAGGTGGTGGATACTAATATTATTTGGGAGGTGATGGATACTAATATTCTGTGAACATTAATAAAAATAGATAAATACTATATCTTAAAAATGATAAAGATCTTCGTATACGAATGAAAATTTTCTAGTACTACATGTAGGGCGCGAAGCTAAAAGTGTTGAGAAGGATAACCAAAATTTGACGACCCTTAATAGAAAAATTATTTTTTTAAAAAAATATTTTTTGAAAGGATTGTAAAAAGGTTTTTTTTCCTAAAAACAGGGGTAGCCGTCGAAGAGGGCGACTCGCCCCTAGCTACGCCCCTACCCATATGGTTATTTCTATGACACTATTAACTACATGTACATTCGCCATGTGGTTGCATGCATCTACGTGGAGTGCACGTATGCAGCCACATCATCCATATACGTGTAATAATGGTGCCCATAAGCATGCAAAAAATTTATTCTACATGACTAATATGAAAGACATTAGATGACAATTGAAGTTTGAAACCGACGAAATTTACCATGTTTACCATATGGCTCTAGTATTTGCACAAACAGGAAATGCTAGTTCAGTAACTTGCTAAATAGTTGATTAGAAAATTCTAAGCAGACAAAAGAAAATACAAAAAAGGTGACAAAAGTGACATGTGGCATAAGTGATTAGTGTTGATATAAAAGTGATGTGATATGTTGAAAAAAAGATTGTGCTGCATGTCAGTTTTGTTAGAATTTTTGTATGTGCTTTTCTTCAAATAGCACAACTCTAGTTGATGAGGTGGGTTTGTTTTAACGATGAAAGACATCTCCTTAACTGCATATTTGATCCGGATTCGAGTCACTATCACACTCTTACGATCCCACCTTATGCAGAAAAATGCTAAATAGTACTCTCTCGGTCCCAAATATATAGTTCACTTTGTTTCTTCACATGGACTAAGAATTGTATTAGAAATATATATTTTACAATCCGTGCTCTTAATTTATCTTTGTTTAATGAGTAAATTTTAAATTTGATAGTTTTAACCAAATGTTAAATTTGGGTAAATTAGTAAAATAAAGAAAATTAGACTTTTTTATAAAAAAAAAGAAAAAGAAAACTATACATTTGGGACATTTCAAAAAGAAATAGTGGAATATATACTTGATACGGAGGGAGTAGTATTCTAAAATGCATGTGAAAAAACATTGCTCCAGTGAGAACTAATAAATCAGAATGGAAAAATAATAATAGTTGGAGGTTTCGAAAAACTCACATTAGAGAACACATTCTATGGTGTCCATATGAAGTCCAATGGACAATGTGACAAGCAAGGATTGGAAGATGATGACTCCAATCTCTCAATGTGTCCAATCCCTGCTTGCCATATTATCTATTGAATACCATAAATAGTGTCTAATGGACACCATAGAAGGACTACACATTAGAGACCACAGGTCTTCCATCCTTTTAATAAAGACTCTGGATTCGGGCCATTCAAACTACTACATATAGCCTCAAATTTTATATACAAAGTACTCGATAAATTCTCCAATGAGATTATTTATTTATCCTAAATCATATAAAAATAAGAGTGGTTATATCTACACTACTCTTTTTATTAATCACACCACATGATAAATACACCACTATTAAAGTGCAACTTTTATATATAAACCACAATTACTTTACCATGTAACCCTATATCTTTTAAAAGCAAAACAAAAAGAAAATATAAATAAACAAATCGTACACCACACCACATTCCATTCATCATCAGTTTATCACTTTATCTTGTAAAATAATATGCTTTCCTGTATTCGAATGTTAAATCTCTTAGACGGCCATAGAAATCCTCAAAACACACTGCTAGGGATCTATACGCCTTCGATATAATGAGTTTGATGTTACAATAGTCGATATAGTCTTTTTTTGTCGACAATAAATTTATTTATTTTGGATTTTCCTGTTTCTATCAAAGTTACGAAAGATTGATGTTTCTAATTGTATCCCTTTTTATTGGTTCATTTTGTTGTTAGAAATTAAAGAAAAAGGAATATTTGTAGATTGAATTTTGTGACCAGTTTTTCACATTTGAGACTGCGAACTTTAGCTATTGTTGGCTATTATATCTTTTTTTTTTAACTATGAAAATTTAAATTAAAATATAAAGATCATTACAAGACCTTTACCAGAAGTTTGTGGCATGCATATTGATCGTAGAATTAAATAGTCTAATATAATTAGATAGGTAATATAAAGAAGTACACGTAAAATAAATAAGAAAAATGATAGGTAATCGCTAAGACGATAGCACAAAAGGAATCATGAACTAATAGCTACATTTAGGCAATCTAGGGCGATAGTCAAACAAGGCGATTACTAAAGCAGACACTAAATTAACGATTAAGACTAAAAAACTATACGTACTAATAGAAACCTATCCCTATAAATACCCCACTACAATTGAAATTCAAAAAGAACAAGCTTTTCATACTTTCCTTTTTCATCTAAAATCAGAAAGGAGCTCTATTTTCTCTCAACCGAAGTCCAAAACTAATTTTAGGTGATTTAATCCAAATCTATTTGATTCAAATTCATATTTGAATCATTGGCGCCATATATGGGAATCGATATTGATTCTTGCGAAATTCCGCAAAAATTTTTTCGTTTTCATTATAGGAATCGATCTTGGAAAGCGAGGACAATTCTCGAGAATTTCTTCACAATTTTATCAATTTCGGAAAATGAGGTTAATTCCTAAAGAATTTCCTCCCAATTTCCATTGAAAATAGCAAGAATCAGCATTGAAATCAACACAATGCCTCCTAAATTAAAAATCTCAAAGGCGGATAAGATGAAAAATGTTCTCCGAGAGGAGGAAATTGCAACCGGTGACAGTCATCCTACACCGGCGCAACATGCTACTTCATACTCAGCTGCAACTCAGGAGGCGAATTTTCAAGAGAAATTTAACCAGATGCAGCAACAATTAAATATGGTTATGGCTTTGCTTTCGCAGCAACCACCGATGACTTCCATGTCTGTGAACCGAACTCCATTCCCTAAATTTGCTACTGGCGTTCCACCTAGAGACATCATTCCAGGCAATAAACAATCCGATGCTTTTTCTGAAGAAGTGTTTGATGTAGAAAATTGAACAGGTGTTAGTCAAACGCAAAACGCAATCAAGGCCAGTGGTGATGAGAGAAGATCTTTTTTCGGGGAAGATACGCAACGTTAAACTGCCAGACAAAATTTCACAAGCCAGCCGAGGAGTATAATGGCACTACGGATCCCATAGACAATTTGAGGCCATATTAGGACCGAGTGAATTTGTATAGATGGCCAGATGCCATAATGTGTTGCTCATTTCCCTTAACACTTAAGAAGGATACTCGCGAGTGCTTCGACACATTGCCACCAAAATCCATTGAGAAATTTGCAGAGTTAGCCAATCGATTCGCCCTATGTTTCTCCAACAATGCACGAAAAAAGAAAACTACATTGACTTTGATGTAAATGGCGCAGGAGAATGGTGAATCTCTGAAGGAATATATCTCGCGATCTAATCGCGCGACTTTGGGAATCAAAGACCTGTAGATGTCTAGTGTCGTTTAAGCTCTGCTAACTGGGTTATAAAATTAAAGTTTCTATGTTAGCATCCCTAGGAAGCCACCAATGACAATGGTCAAATTGTTGAGGAGAGCAGATTCCCATATTGACCAAGAGGAAGTTCTATCTGCTTCGGTGCGATTCGATACAAATAAGTTATTTAAGGAGAAGCTTAAGATGGAAGAGGATGATCAGGTTGACAAAGTTTCCGAATGCCTAGGCTAGATTTCGTCCACAATCATCGTGCTAGCAGATTCCACAGACCGTATACCATCCCCGCGCATGGCAGATCGGAAGAGCGTCGTGTAGGATGTTAGCGATAGAAGCTGTGGAAGCAGTAGGCAGACTAGCGAATGCTTTGAAAAGAAGAGATTACATAAAATAGTCTTGGGCAGTAATACTGCGTTTACCTTCGGCTACCGTCCTTTGGTCGCAGAAGCTGATGTCTAGGCCTGAAAAGCGCGACATGAGCAAGTTCTGTCAGTTTCACAGAGAGCATGGTCATTACACCGAAGATTGTTATCAGCTGAGGAGAGAGGTTGACAAATTGGTAGCAGAAGGGAAATTGCCTAAATCGTTAGAAAGGGGAAATCTGCCAGAAGAAGGAGAGCAACAATCGTGGGCAGAAGTTATCCATGTTATCATAAAAGGAATAGCCGCAAGGAGTGATTCAGTAAATAGTAGGAAAGCTTATTCTCGATCGTTGCCAATCAATAATATCACTACTATTACTACCAGATTTAACCAGCCAGTCATTTTTGATGATAATGATTTGGGGGGGGGGTGACATTGCCTCACGATGATGCTTTGGTTATCACTGGAGATATCACCAACTTTGATGTCATAAGGGTCTTAGTACATACGGGATGTGCTGCAAATGTTCTGAATTGGAAAGCTTTCGAAGGCTTAAAGCTGCCAGAGCCATTGTTGAGGCCCATTTCTACTCCCCTACAGGGGTTTGGCGGATCAATTGTGGAGCCAGAAGGAACGGTAGAGCTTATGGTTGTACTGGGAAAGAGTCCCACGATTGTGACATTGATTACTCCTTTCATAATAGTTAAAGCACCAATGGCCTACAACGTGATATATGGGCATCCCCTGCTTAACACCATTGGGGCAATTGTGTCTACCCGATATCAGGCTATGAAGTTCCCCACTAGCAGAGGGGTTGGTGTGGTAAGAGACGATCAACTTTTATCTAGAAGATGTTATGTGGAGAGTATGAAGGGTAAACCCGTGTACACTATTAATCAGGCAACAGAAAATGGCGAAGATCGCTTTGAAGCGACTAATAAGATCAAGGAGGTTGAAGTAACCGCTATAAACGTTTTCAAGATTGGAAAAATGCTTTCCGTAGAGGAAAAGGTAAAATTTATTAATTTTCTAAAGAATAATTTAGATATATTTGCATGGTTTACAGATGATTTGGAAGGGATAGATAGAGCGATTGCACAACCACTAGAAGAAACATGAGCTATAACGGCGATATTTTGTGACGACATCAGATGTCGTTGCTATAACATTGGCTACAACGGTGATTTTAAGTCGCTGCAACAGTCATCACCTTATACTGGCGACATCATAATGTCGTCGCTATAGGATGTATCTACAGAGACGACAAGTGATGTCGCCGCTGTATGTTGGTATCTATAAAGGCGACGTGTAAAAGTCGTCGCTATATTTCTTGATCTAAAACAAAGACCCATAAATATCGTCTTTATATGATTGAAAATAAAATTTCCCTCCTTTATTCTTGTATTTAGCGACGGAAAATCGTTGTTACAGGGAAAATATTCGTCACTATAGTTATAATAATTTATATAATATATATTATAAAAGCAAGGTAATAACCAAAAGTCAAGCTAGTCCAGTTGGTGAAGTACCATGTCTTTGCGTTCAAAGTGTTGGGTTTGACTCCTCACATGGGAAAATAATATTTAATTAAATATGGATGGAAAAGGACTGGGCTATGGGGCTGGGCTGGGTTGAGCTGGGCGGGGCAAGGGGTTTGGTCGGGCTAAATAGTGGCAGGTTGGGCTAAAAACTTTTTTTAATAACCGAAACCCATCGATCATACAGCCGCTACTGTGTAGCCTCTATTGGGTGGCTCCTAGATTGCGGCGACACGAGTTACCACTATGGATCAACTACCACGAGTTTTTAGCCACGACATTCGCAGGCGACTTTGTCGTTGCTATCACACATTTGCGGCGACATATACACTTTTTGCGATGACACGACACGAGTCGCAACTATTGGGCTTATTCCTTGTAGTGAATATTCGCTAAAAATCAACCCATCATGGAAGCCTGTAAAACAGAAAAAGCAGCATTTCAATCTAGATCGGCAACAAGCAATCAAAGAAGAGGTGGCCAAGTTATGGAAAGCTGGGTTTATCAGGTAGGTTATGTATCCAGAATGGATCGCCAA
>CAVNYN010204301.1:0-11436 GCA_963692815.1 Nyctanthes arbor-tristis
CTCTGGTAAGACGGTTTTTCTGTTCAGGGTTGGCTTTTATTGCAATGAAAGACCATTTTGCAAATCTGGCTTTATCAACTGAGGAAGAGGGAGAACTAATCCTGGAGATGGACGCACATGTGAAATATCATGAAGGGGTTGCCGCACTCTGTTTGGCAGGAAGATTCCTTACTGACCGAACTATAAATCAGAACGCTATGAAGCATCGGCTTGCAAGTCTATAGAGACCGGGTAAAGGAGTCAGTCTTAGGGAGATAAAGCCTCAAACTTTTTATATTCCAGCGCCCGTTTAGTTAGATTTATAAAGTCAATTTATAAAGAGAATTTATAAAGAGTAAAAATGAGTGGTGGAGATTTAATTAAAATTTAAAATGTATGGTGATTGTTGAGTAGTTTTCAAGTCTATTGTGAATTTATAAATAAAAACAATAAACTATGTCAAACAAGTTCCAGTTTTACCATGAAGTCGATCTCAAGAGGGTGATGGAAGGCGGGCCATGGACTTTTGACTCTCATTTACTGATTTTGAAAAGGCTAAAAGCTGGAGTTGTTCCGAACCATATCCCATTGTTTGAAGTTGAATTTTGGGTGCAGATTCACGACCTTCGTATTGGCTATATGACAGTAGGAGTGGGTAAGCAACTGGGAAACTTTATAGGCAAATTTGTGGATTATGACACCAATAACAACAATGGACTCTGGCGAAATTACATGAGGATACGAGTCCTATTGATGTCAGGAATCCTCCAAAGAGATGGAAGAAGATAAAGAAGCCAGATGGTGACTTGACCATAGTCAATTTTAAATATGAAAAACTGGGCACATTTTGCTTTATTTGCAGCATTCTTGGACACTCGGAGAGATTTTGTGAGAAAATGCTCGACACTTCAATGGATTCGCTTCCAAGAGAGTGGGGTGCTTAGCTCTGAGCTCAGTCACGAAGGCCAAATGAACAAGGTGGCGAAGGATGGCTGCGCGATGATGTCCCGACAGGAGGAGAGGACAAGAAAGGAAAGAACAAAGCCACAAAGGAAAATATGGAAAGTTATGAAACTTATGCAGTTGTCAATAAAAAATCCCAACTAACGATTTATAGCAGCAATCGTCAAGGCAATCTGTCGGGAGGAAATAAAGAGATTGGCAATTCAAAGAAGGCAAGTGGCGCTAGTGAAGATTCAGGCTTAAACAATAGTTTAGTGGACCGTGCAATAATGAATGGGGCTGAAGAGATTGGGCTTAAGCTCTTAGAGGATAAAAAACGAAGAAGATGCAACCCAAATAAGGAGGCCCATGCTGAGGCCTATGCTGAAAATTAGGTTCTTTAGGTAAATGGGTCAGAATTAGACAAGCTTTTGATTTATACCCCTGAAAGTGAAACTAAAAGGAAATTTGCCACAATCAGTAACAAAATTACCCCAGATCGTCTTAAATATAATATATATATATATTTCCCTGATACTTTAATAACATATATTATATATTATAATATTGTGTTTATACGTATTATATATATAATATATACATAATATATATATAATATATATACATAATAATATATATAAATTTAACATTAGGCGTAATAAAAGGGTAGAAAGATAGCTAAAATCATGGGATCACTTAATTCAAATAGATTTTCAGTTACGTATTGTGGAAAAAAACTGAACAAATGGAGGGGAAAAAAAAACATGTTCACAATTACGTCTGATGTATTTTCCCCAAAATTCATGCTGCTTTCAATTTTTATGTAGAACAAAGAAAGAGGTAATCCAAATCATAACAATAAAATCTACATGAATATAAAATCTACCAAAAATCAGTCCACAGATCTCTACAAAAATCTTCCAATTCAAGATTACTAAAACATCCGTACACAAATTCTATAGAATTCAGAGGAAGGAAGGAAAAAATGATTAAAATGACGAGGATTGGGATTGTCCCCATTGGACGTTAGACAACCAGTTTAGAGATAGATTACTTGATGACAGGTTATTTACTGCCAGAAGACTGTTCCTACAGAAACCTTATTGATCTTATATATGTAAGGATATTGGGATATTAGCAGAAGAACACCACATTAGTATGAAATACAGACTTGATGATTCGGATACATTCATGAAGATATCAAGCAACCCTTCTCTTGAATTTTATTTACAGTTGAAAAACCAAACAAGAGCAATTGAAAAGCACCCCATTTATGTTGAGAAGCCACGATCAGATATTAGCACAGGGATGGATAACATTAAGCTCCCCCGAAGCATGTTACAGACATTGATGGAGGGTGATAGTAATACAAAGATACCATCCCATACCAACATCAAAGGAACTGGGAGAGGAGCTGTGTGACAAGATAATAAGCAAATTCAACCATGACGAAGAAAGGTTGTATGAGGTGATTTGCCAGGTGGAAAGCTCAAGTATTTGTGTGGGTCAAATTTTCGTCAACAAAGAAATCCTGATTTTGAGCTTGTCATTGAAGACAGTAATAGAGAGGTTTCCATAGCTGTAAGTAAAAACAATTCAACCAAACAAAAAAGGATTAGCAGAAATTGTTTTCTTGCCATTAATGCAAACTGCAAATATTCAAAAGGATAGTTACATCATTGAACTATCCAGCAGAAAAAAAAACCAAAAAAAAAAAAAAAAAAAAAAACAGAGAAGGCAACATGCCAGTTCAAGCCCCTAAAAACATTGAAAATAATAACAATAAAATAGATAGAGAAAGTCTTCAATCATCTTTCAGCTGGCCACCCAAGTCATCAAAACAGAGATTCCATCTTGATAACCAATCCATCGAGAAACCCATGAATCTTCGTTAGCATAAGAGCCAACACTGTTACTACTTATTTCACATATTTATATAACTGTATTGCCATATTCTTCCGTGCAGACAATGTGTCGAAGAGGTTAGCCATTTGATTAATTTTCTTCTTGAACAAATATTCAGTATACTTCAACACAAAAATACCGCAATCACCCCTGAGCAGTTTTTTAAAAAAAAAAAAAGGAAAAAAAAGTCAGCATAGTGAGAAAAGTGCAATAAGCCAAACAATGTAGACATCAAATGGTAACAAACAGGCATTAGACACGTACCCATTTTCTTGCTGTGGCACATTCTTAACGATTTCACAATCCATTGGAGTCACCAGAAATGACTTACGGGAGATCTTTGCCTTATTTACCAATAAAGGTAATGCTGAATGTAAGTGAGCAACCGAATCCAGAACCACGTTAACCCTATACATGATACTAGAGCTAAGGTTGTTTCCATAGAAGTGGATAATGTTAATAATCTTCCAAGTGAGAATGTTATCTCATATGAGATGTTCTAACAGCTAGCATTATTAAATAATGTTACCTCAGTCATGAGTAAAAATGTTACCGCACTAAGCAAGTATGATTTTTTTTCTCTTTTTTACAGGCCAATTGCTACATGTTAAGACCGATTTTTCTGCTAGGGGCATAATATCAGATTTAAGGTTAAATGACATAGGCAACAGAACACAATAAAACTGCAAAACAGATTTAACCAGCCATACAATTTGCTGAAAAACATTAATTATCTCTGCATAAGGTAGTGTGTTACCCCTGTGGTATCACACTATGCATTTGTCCCATTAGAATTTTATCTCATAGGAGATGTTCTCATAACAAAATTCTTGTGGAAAAGATTACAACCAAAATAGCAGTCAATAAATGATGGCAAAAAATTTAACAAGGCACAAAATTTGCACAAAATCCAAAAGTACAATAAACCCAACAAAAATTGATAATCAACTTGATAAACAACAACATATGAAGACAAAATCTTGAACCACAACATTTATCATACAAAGCTACCAAAAACAGACTAAGAAAAAAGTTGGGGGAAAACGGTATATAGAAACAAGGACACAACTCAAAAACATAAAAAGCTGAAAAAAAACTGACCTCGTGGCATTCCGGCAAAGGGACTTTCTCCTTGGTGAGCTCTTTCGGCGTGGGCTTGTAATTCTTCTTGCCGGATCGCTTTTTGCCACCACGCTTGGAACCCATATGAAACTATGAAGTAACACACACCCCCAAGAGACGAACGAACGGGAAAAACCCCAAGCACACTGAAAAGAGGACGATGAACCCAGAATTTCAGAAAAAATATAAGAAATAGAGTTCAACTGATGAAAGGATTCTTGTTCTTGACTAACGATAAGGAAAGCAACAAATTAGGGACCAAACTTAAATTTTAAATCAATTAGACTTAAATAAAGATATGGTAATAATTTAAAAAAATAAAAAACAGTTAAACGTGTAGATATATAATAACGTAAATATTAAATAATATAATAAATATTATAATATATTTATATAATAATATATAATATATTTAATAGATATATATAATATCAAATAATATGTGGGTATATATACAATGCTAAAGGGTGTAATTACAATTAATTTACTAATAAGGTGTAAAAATGCAGGCACATCCAGGAAAGGTATATACTATCTAATTTACTATCTAATTTCCACACACAAGAAAACTCTCTAGTTGTAACCCATCCAAAAAACTCGTTAACGGCAGGACTTAGGTTCCAGGCTTACCGGGAATCATGAATTGCCTTAGTTGGAACTGCAAGGGACTTGGCAACCCCCGTGCAGTTCTAGCACTTCGCGAGATTATTAAGTCTCTCTGGCCACAAATTATTTTCTTGAGATCGGAAGAGCGTCGTGTCAGAAACTTTAGTTGATGCTACTCGTATTGAAGAAATAAAAGTTATGATTGGTTATATAGTGGTGCTTTTACTGTCAACAGAATCAAACGAGGTGGGGGTCTTGCTATGTTTTGGAAATCCAATGTTTTATGTACCATTAAGAGCTATTCAAACAATCATATAGACATTGAAATTAACGATGAGAATAGAAGGACGTTGTACCCAACGGGTTTTTATGGGTACCTTGAAAGGAGTCATAGCCCAATGTCCTGGAATTTACAGAGAACTTTGCATCATGCGTCGTACCTTCCATAGTGTGTGATAGGGTATTTTAACGATCTTCTGAATAAACTTGACAAAAGAGAGAGAGTTGATCATCCTACTTATTTGTATAGAGGTTTCAGACAAGTAGTAACAGATTGTTCACTACACGATCTTCAACTGGAAAGGCATCCATTTACTTGGGAGAAAGGCCATGGTACGGAGAATTGGGTTGAAAAGAGATTGGATAGAGCACTTGTGTCCAGCTCGTGGTTACATGAATTTCCAGACGCTAGGCTCTTGAATGTGGTTACTACCGTTTCAGATCATTCCTCTATTTTCTTGCAGACAGAAGGGCATTATATTCTGCAAAGAAGATATCGTTTCCAATTTTAAAATATGTGGATGCAAGAACCAGAATTTGATGAGGTTCTAAAATCATCACTTCGGTTGGAGAACGACATGGAACTCACTCAAAGATTGGATCAATGTGCACGACAATTATCAAAGAAGGGGAAGGAGATAACAATGAAATTTAGAAGACAAATTGAAAAGCACGCGCAGAACTTGGGAAACTACTACAAGTAGAGGTGACAACAGAAGCAGTAATGCAAACGACCCAGGTAAGAAGAATGCAGAACTTGGGAAACTACTACAAGTAGAGGAATCTTATTGGAAACAACGATTGAAAACTTATTGGCAAAGAGAAGGGGATGTAAACACAAAGTTCTTCAACGCTGTGGCATCGGAAAGGAAAAGGCAAAACAGAATTTCTAAACTACAGGATGATCTTGGTGTTTGGCATGAGGACATGAGTAGCACGCGCAATATCATTAAGCCCTATTTCGAGAATTTTTTTGAGGCTGCCACCTCAAAATCTGAAGCTATCTTAGATCATGTAGAATGTAAGATTACTACGGAAGAGAACAGAAATCTGCTAGCTCTATTTTCAGCTTATAAATTTAAGAAAGCCTCGTTCCAAATGCATCAGGACAAGTTGCGCGGTCCCGATGGACTGAATGTGGCTTTTTTCCAAAAATCCTGGAACCTGATTGGAGATGACGTAGTCAAAGCATGCACACACTTGTAATATCAAGCAAAGAGTTGCCAGCTTCACTGAACGACACAACTATAGTTCTTATTCCGAAGTGTGACTCACCGGAGAATATCAGGGAGTTTAGGCCGATATCTTTGTCCAATGTTCTTTATAAAATCATTGCAAAGGTGCTTGCCAATAGACTAAAGGTAGTTCTCTTTGATTTAATCTCACAGAATCAGTCAGCTTTCAACCCTGGGCTTGCTATTAGAGACAACGTTTTAGTGGCATTCGAAATCATTCATACTATGAAGAGAGAGCTAAAATGTCAGCTTAGAGATGTGGCATTAAAAATTGATATTTCTAAAGCTTATGACAGAGTTAATTGGGAGTTTCTCAAAAAGATGATGCTCAAACTGGACTTTAATGCCTCTTGGGTTGATATGATAATGATGTGTGTGACCTCAGTTTCTTACGTGATTTCGTACAATGGAGAAGAGATTGGCCCGATATGTCCAAAGTGTGGTATTAGGCAAGAAGATCCATTATCCCCCTACCTTTTTCTAATTTGTACCGAAGGTCTATTAGCCTTGTTAAATAAAGCATAACAGCGAACTCCATGGTAACTAAGTAGTGAGAAAAGCTACCAGTGTTTCTCATTTGATGTTTGCAGATTTCTGCTTCTTTTTTTTTTTTCAGAGCATCTGAAACTGAATGCTTGGTGATACGACGTATCCTTCATGAATACGAACAGAGCTCAAGACAGGCAGTTAGTTAATCTTGAAAAGTCAGGTATTTTCTTCAGCTCAAATATGCCACAACTGATGCAGAATAAAATCTCAGAGATTATTGGCGTACCCATGCCATTAAATACCAGTATATATTTGGGATTACTGTCATTTATTAGTAGAAAGAAGAAGGAGATTTTCAATTTCCTTAGAGAACGACTCTGGGGGAAAATTCAGGGTTGGAAGAGTCGACTTTTATCAAGAGCAGGTAAAACGGTCCTTCTCAAAAGTGCAACACAGGCATTACCGACATACTGTATGCAAACTTTCACACTACCTAAATTACTGTGTGAGGAGCTGCAAAAGATGCTAAATTCGTTCTATGGTAGAAGAGGACTCAACTGTTACGCCCCCAATTTTAACAATAGCAGAACCATTCAAATATATGTGTCTAGATTTAAAATCAAGGGTAAGACTTTACAAATACAATTAAACATATTGAGACATTTTCGCTGTGCACTTGATAATTAACTGTATTGTGAGCTACCCACAATAAAACTTCGGCCATACACACTGAAGCCTCGATCACATACATGTATCTCCTCCACCTTTGGGACGATCCGGTCACAAAGCACCAAATTCAATACCTATAAGATTATAGAAGATGGGTTGAGTACAGAGTACTCAGTAATAACAACATACATTACCCCACACAAAACAATGCAAGGAAGATCAACATATGACAAAGATATAAACCTCTGGCACACCACTAGTTAAACTACTACCCAGAAGCCATACAATACCAATGTACAAATGGCCAAGACCATACAGCAAGGTTATAGTACCACAAAGCAATACAAATACAATTCAAACACGGGTAGATAGCGCTACTAGCGAGGCCTAAGAACAAAGAACAATGGTTTATCCAATAACAGGTGTGCACACTTAGATATCAAATATCAAAGCAATAATTATCGAATATCAAAAGGAATTAAAGAAGGCACGAGTTTCGAAGAGAGAGGGTCAAGGCAAGTGTTACTCATAAGAAAAGCATGAGTTTTGTATAAAGAAAATGAAGAACCAAGATATGTGTTACTCACCTCAAATATTCTTCGAATAATCGAAGTGGAAAAGTATTTTTAAAGCCCTGGTATTCCTTAATTAAAACTATTTTTCAAGTTATAATACTTCTATATATGGTTGGGGACCTTTTTAAAAAGACAAATAGGGGTTTTGGTAGGTTTTTAGGGTGTTTTTCCGCCTTACAACCTCTTTGGACGAATTTGGCTATTTAGGATAGGGAGAGAGGGTAAGGAAGGGGTTTTGATAAACTTAAGGACTCCTTAGCCCTTTTTATAATATTTGAGATTTAGTTGTTTTTAATAAATTTTGAGTTCCGCAAACCAAAATATGACACGAGGCGCGGCAACCACTATACATTTGGTAACAAACTGTCTGAGAAGTCATTACACTTTGCATTATCTTTCAATTAAGTCATCACTTTTTAATTTATATTAATTAAGTCACTACACTTTAGTTTATGTCAATTATGAACCAAATTCTTTCTTTAACATTAATTGAATAACAATCTTTTAATCTTCCAGAAATCATGCAATAATATTTAAGTAATTCTTTCAAATGAGCAATTATGTTGCTTAAGTTAATTTTTAGAAATTTTCGGGATGTTACAATCTACTCCCCTTAAATAAATTTCATCCTCGAAATTTGCTAAGTAATGTGGTGATAATTATTTTCAAAAGCTTAGCTAAAACTTGTATTAATATTAGTTTAATAAATTTCCAAAAGCATATGCCATATATTTACAAAAGTCAAGTATTCAAGCTCCTAACAAAGTTCGATTTGGGTGTACAAAAGCCAAAGGAAATCTTTTCAAATGATATAAGGGTCAATAATGTGAGAAAAATTAGAGTTCAAGGCTTAAAAGTGCATAAAATAAAACTTTGGATGGATTTAAAAAGAACCAAAAAGATCAGGGACCTGGTTGCAAAAATTTCTCAAAAAATCTGGCCATGCACCACCTTAAGCGCGGTGCGCCCGCCCTACTGGACCAGTGCTCCCACACTGGGTTCTCTGCCCAATGCAGGTCGCTCAGTGCGGCTGTACTGTTTCACGTTGCGCCCGCGCAAAGTATTCTGCATGGTGTGGTTTTGGTTTGTGCGGCAGTACGGTTCAACCGTGCGCCCACAAAGTTATTTTTTTTTATTTTTTTTGTTGCAATTGATAAACTTTCAACTTAAGAACAAATTCTTATACTATAATATTATTACCAAAATCAGTTTAACTTATCACCGATGAATATAACCGATTTCAATACCTATAAGCGTACGAATTCGTCCAAATGGGAGCGATACATGTATGTGAGGCCGAAGGACTATGATCTGATACCAACTTATCACGCTCCCAATTTTAACAATAGCAGAAGTATTAAAATATATGTATCTCGATTCAAATTCGAGGGCAAGATCTTACAAATACAATTCAAACGTATTGAGACGCTTTTACTGCGCACTCTGATAATTAACTGTATTGTGGGCTACCCACAATAAAACCTCGGCCACACACACCGAAGCATCGATCACATACTTGTATCTCCTCCACCTTTGGGACAATCTAGCCACAAAGCACCAAATTCAATACCTACAGG
Source organism: Nyctanthes arbor-tristis (assembly GCA_963692815.1). Taxonomy (NCBI): domain Eukaryota; kingdom Viridiplantae; phylum Streptophyta; class Magnoliopsida; order Lamiales; family Oleaceae; genus Nyctanthes; species Nyctanthes arbor-tristis. The sequence goes on from CAVNYN010204301.1 coordinate 9,379, forward strand.
ATTGTAGAAGAAGGAGGTGAGTACATAGTACTCAGTGAATAACAACATGCATTGATCCACGCAAAACAATGCAAGGAGGATCAATAGATGATAAAGATACAAACCTCGGGCACACCACTAGTAAAACTACTACCCAGAAGCCATACGATACCAATGTACAAATGGTCAAGACCACAAAGCAAGACTATAGTACGACAAAACAATATAAATACATTTCAAACACAAGTAGATAGCGCTAGTAGCGAGACCCAAGAACAAGAAACAATAGTTTATCCAATAACAAGTGTGCAACTTAGATATCCAATGTCAAAGCAATACAATTGCATAGGAAGCAATTATGTATTATCGAATATCAAAGAGAATTAAGCAAGACATAAGTTTCGAAGAGGGAGAGTCAAGGCACGTGTTACTCATAAGAAAAGCAAGAGTTTCGTATAAAGAAAAGAAAGAACCAAGATATGTGCTATTCACCTCAAATATTCTTCGAATAATCCAAGTGGAAAAGCATCCTTAAAGCTTTGATATTCCTTAATTAAAGCTATTTTTCAAACTATAATCCTTCTATATATGGTAGATGACCTTTTTGAAAAGACAAATAGGGGTTTTATGGGTTTTTAGGGTGTTTTTCCGCCCCACAACCCCTTTGGACGAATTTGGCTATTTAGAATAGGGAGAGAGGGTAAGGAAGGAGTTTTGATAAATTTAAAGACTCCTTAGCCCTTTTAATAATATATAGTTGATATTTAGCTTTTTTAATAAATTTTTGAATTCCACCAGCCAAAATGTGACACGTGACGCGACGAGCACCGTATATTTGGCAACAAACTGTCCGAGAAGTACTTACACTTTGCATTATCTTTGAATTAAGTTATCACTCTTTAGTTTATGTTAATTAAGTCACTATACTTTAGTTTATGCCAATTAGGAACCAAGTTCTTTCTTTAGCATTAATTGAATAATAATCTTTTAATCTTCCAGAAATCTTGCAACAATATTCAAGTAATTCTTTCAAATTAACAATTATGTTACTTACGTTAATTTGTAGAAATTTCTGAGAGATACATCAACTGGTATAAATGGGAGAAGCTTCGTATTAGGAAAGAATTTGGGGGTATTGGTTTCCGGAATCTCCAAGGCTTCAACCTTGCACTGCTGGGAAAGATGGGCTGGAAACTAATTTCGAAGCCTAATGCTCTAGTTTCACAAGTGTTCAAAGCTAAATACTATCCAAGGGGAGATTTTTTAAAAGCTAAGATGGGTTACAAACGTAGCTTCGTTTGGAGGAGCATTTTGAATTCTCAACAGTTGTTAAGAAGTGGATGCAGATGGAGGATAGGGAATGGAAATAATACTAATATATGGAGTGAACCGTGGCTAGGAGAAGACGATGGTTTCTATATAATTTCAGCACGTGATCAGGCCATTAATGATACTAAAGTTTGTGAGCTTTTTGTTCTCCGTTGTAAAAAGTGGGATTTGGAATTGCTTCAGGAATTGTTTCAGTCAAGGGATGTCAATGCCATTTAGAAAATCCTACTTAACAGAGAATTCTCCAATGACATATTGATATGGCATACAATCGAAGTGGCTGCTATAATGTGAACTCCGGGTATAGGACAATTATGGATGAAAACGGAGTAGAAACCGAGTACCTTCTCGCAGGGGATTGGACAAGCTTTGGAACATGAAAATTCCTCCTAGAGTCCAAAATATGCTTTGGTGTGCTTGCAGGGGATGCTTACCTACCAAGGATAATCTGAAGAGGAAAGGGCAGCAGATTTCTTTGCAATATGGTTTATGTGAAAGTTTAGATTAGGATATTGAACATCTTTTTATTACTTGTCCTTTTGCGAAGGAGTGCTGGCGATTGGCTAGAGTAAATTTCCAACAGCAGACAGATATGCAGTTCATGGATAGCTTTTTTTACCTATTAGAAGCTGGGTCTGAATTTCAGAACCAGAAGCTCAGCTTGACCTTATTGAATATCTGGAAACAACGTAATCAGAAGCTATGGAATAGAAATCATCAGCCACCAAAAATCACGGTTGAGCATGCCAT
>CAVNYN010204312.1:3814-46924 GCA_963692815.1 Nyctanthes arbor-tristis
AACTAAATAAAAGCGTATGGAGTCTTTCTGCATTCCATCAAATTTCCTCCATGTTAGGTGACTTTAACTAGCCCCCCCCCCCCAACAAAAAAAAAAAGGGAAACTAATATATTGTTGTCAAGATGAGAATAATAATAAATAAATAAATAAACAAAAATAAAAATGAAAAATTTCTATTACCCTCTCAATGGATTTATGTAGTGCACCTCAAACACTTCTTGCATTGCGTTCAGATTACATTGCATTTTCTCATGTTAATTCCATAAGTTTGATTTCCAGCTCGAGGTTGGGATGAGACCTGGAGAAGTTCATTTAGCTCTTGCGCGTAGGTTTTGCTCTTTAGTATTTGAGTGATGATGGTTGTCTGGTTAAACATTTTTTTATCAGCAAGAATTTCATGTGGTTGGACAGTAGTGAGACATAAAGTGTCAGCTGAATGTTCAGTTTATGTTATCTCTAGACCATTCATAATCATGTAAGTTTCAGAAGGGGGATTTGAGATGGATGTGCTGAGCAGAAGAAGGCATATGTTCTTTTGCTGGGTCGTTAAATTGCTTTTGAGTTGAAGAAAGGGGCTAGAAAATGAATGTCCAAAAATCGTGAGGACTTATTGATGTAATGCTGCTTCACTGGCATGTTGTGCGTACTCTTATCAATTTCTGAAGCAGAATTATATACATAAGTTTATAATTTGTTCGAGGATGTAATCATGATGAGGCAGTAGCACGGCACCAACCTTAACTCATATTTTCTATTTTGAGAACCCTATCAGGCAGACAGTGGGAAGCAAGGGTCAGATCGCTCCTCAAGTTTTCATGCTGCAATTGGAGAATTGGATGGTGATGACTGTTTGGCGCAGGCACCAGATGCATTTTTCACGGTGCCACAGATCCTTTCTCCTCCTACAGCATCAGGGCTTTACTGGCCTAAAAACTATGGCAATCCATCTGATTCTACTGCATTTGTGCCTGACATAACTTCTACCCCCTTGCAAAACTTGCAACGTTATGGAACAGTTTCAAAACGGAGAAGGCAGTTATAATACATGCTTCGGGCCTTTTACAGTTTCACCTAATGCTTTTCGAGTTTGATTTCTTTGAGCACTTAGCAGTGAGAGAATCTGTGCTTCTCTATTGTATGTAGGTTTGTTTTATTGAGGTTGTGTTCCACCGTCATCAGAAGAAAGCAAGTGATTGCAGTTTGTGTAATTTCGATATTTGTTGGTTGAGAAGTTACTGATATCGCGTTTCTGTAATATGCATGAATTATGGGGATGCATCACCATCTGTGTTGACATGTCGCATCTCATTCTTGCAACAGAAACAAATGGAAACATACAACAGAAGGATTTGACATAGAAGTTGATAATTTACTAAGCAACCAACATATCTCCCAGTTGACATTGAAAAAATGAGATTCAAGTGATGGAATTTACAGAAATAAAATTTCTATGGTACATTAGGGATCAAAGAATTGTTAAATCATGCAGCGTTGTAAGAATTGGGGTATCTATCAAAAATAACTGAAAGCATGGCTACCTGGGGTGTGCTCTTCCGATCTCAATGAACATGTATGGCATCTCTGTATTCTCTGGCTCTCTTTTCTTCTGCTTTTGACCTAACAAGGTTGTTCAGCTTCAGCAAGCATAATGCCATGGAATTGCTGCTCAGGCATATGCTTCGAGAAATGGACTCATATTTTGAATTATGTTAACCACTTTTGGAGAACTATTTGCTGCATGAGGACTGCTATAATGCTTCCCATGAATATGTTGATGACATTAACAACATCATTGTTGAGCTGCAAGTCAAAGAAGCGAATGGGAGAGTGAACCATTGATAATGGAAGCTCATCTCGAGAGTAACTATGCATACAGAATGTACGGTAGTTCAATTGCGTGTAGATTCTGTAAACAAAAACAGGAGAGGGATAGAGTTTTCCTCGACTATGATAGGTGTGACTGATTAGGCCACTAAAAAATGTGAATTGGTTCCATCATTAGCAACAAAATTTCCTCATTCGAAGGAAAATAAAATAGTAGTCATGCATAAACCTATGGTATCGAGATAAAGATCACTAACCCATCGAAATCCTTCTTTCTCTTGGAGGGCAGCACCTATAATACTTTCACCAAGATTAGCAATCTGGGAGGCAACAACACATATTGCAGCTTCAGGTGCATTTATCTGTAGAAACACACCATAAAACTGGATAAAATACAGTGTCTCCAAAAGATGGAAAGAAATAAATCGTGCAACAAGAGACCCGTCTGCCTTTTTGTATATCATTTTGTAGTTAGGTAGTTTGTATATCTCTTAATCATTGTTGTAGTTTACATGCGATAATTGTTTATAGATCGGATCCAGGGTCAACATTTTCAAATGTCTCATTTTGTAATCAGATGCCTTTCAATATTAGCTTCAAGTTTGTATTTGTCATAACAAAACCAAACTACAAAACAGACTAAGAAAAGCTAAGGAAACCCAGTTGTTTCTCAAATAAAACTTCTTGAAAACCTGATAAAAGAGGTGAAGCAAATTTTACCAGGCCCATTAGACAACCAACTGAAGCAAGAAGTACTGAAGCCAGAAGTCCAGCAAGCGTTCCTTCAACGCTAACAGCACCTTCTGTTCCCCGTGGAACTGTCTTGAACGTGGTGACTAGATAACTGCAAGGGCAATAATATTTGGATGCCTAACTAAATCAATATATCAGCTGTGGAGAGTACAACATTCAAGAGACAAGTGTAGCATTCGGAGGATGTAAACCGAACAGACAAGCTATCAGTTTGTAAAAGTCGATGTTGAAGATCTGGTGTAGGTCAAGTTAATCAGAAATTATTATAACCATAAGAACATGCAAACAAGTTTAATTTCCACATGTCGGTCTCTGTTTTATTTCCTTTTAATGATGACAAAAAAGACCATGGACTATTGAATGAAGCATAAGAAGAGTCCTTACGTTGTTTTGCCATATGCCTTCCCTATTTCACTCGAGACTGTATCACTCAGCTTAGTACAGAAACTGGCAACAAATCCGAGATCCCAAAGGCGAGCAAATGGCTCCCCACCAATTCCGTAGATCGACAGGAAAGCACAAAAACAGCCAGCAGCACTCGAGCCTATCACACTTCCTGGTCCTCTTCTTCCTTTCCTCTTCTCCGCAACCCCTTGAGCCTCCTTTTGAGCCATTTTCACCTTTGTTGCTGCTGTGCCCTAAGAATTTCCATCTCACATTTCATACCCAAAAGTCATATCCAGAATCCTACCATTTCTACATCATCTTCATTTTCTTGTAACATTGATGGAAGACAAAAAAGGGAAACCAACAAAACACAAAAATCAAGACATTTTAGATTTCAAGACAAGAAGTCGCCAATCAAATCTACTAATTACTAATTACTATCTCCATTACAGGACAACTTCTAAGACCCTTGGAAAATCCAAAACAGATCTCATCTTTTGTTTCCTAGTAATGCTATTTATCAGCACCAATGATAATTCACATCTTTAATGACATTAGTCGTAATTCAGCTTAATTAGATCATACTTTTCTACTTTTAATTGGAACTAATATTTGATTTCACTATACCTAAATTGGTGATGAACACCTCTTTGGTGATAGTATTGTTCTTTCTTTCCGGATATCAGATAGTGCTCTAAAACACTAATGATCCAAGTGCATTCAATCAAAATCGATTTAGAGATTCCAAATCCAAATACCCATTATTAAATATAATACACATAACATAAATCCATGTATTTATTATTATTTTATATGAACTATCATTGTATAGACAATTTGAGAAAATTTTTACTCAGCTTACAATAACAAAGTAGGTTGCCACCAGAAGGAACCCAGAAGGTCCAAAAGCCCTCCAAGTGAGAAAACCAAGCAAGAAAGCAGCCCCAGTGCCCGGAAGAGACAATCCAGTCATCAAAAGGGGAGAGCCCAGGAGAAAGATCACAACGTTGCTTATCAAGGCAGACCGCCATGTGGGTGGCGCTGATTGAGCAAGCTGGATGGCCTGTTGGATCAGGCTTGAATCGAGATCAGTGCCTGCAGCTTGGCTTTGAATACGAATTGGCATTTTTCTCTTGAATTTGTGGGAGGGTCTAGGGTTTGAGATTGATAGCAAAAGCAAGGAATTTGATGTGGGTTTTAGGGAATTGGGAAGGGAGGGGGAGAACTTTGAAGGATACACAGAGATGGGAGTTGACAGAAAAGTTGCCATTTTTAAAGTTCTGTTGTTAGACTTTGCTTTGAGGTAGAAGAAACCTCTTGCGGAGAAAAATGACCGGACTCTTGAGAAGAATTTGCTGCAAACAAAAGAAAAAAAAAATACAAAATAAATTGTATTAAAAAAAAATAAATAAATAAATAAATTTTGTCACAAATAAAAAAACAAAGAAAAGAAAATACCAAAAATTTCTATTAATGCATATAGAGAAATTGTGTCCCTCTTTTTTTTTTTTTGGGGGGGGGGGGTTGTGGGGAGGGGGAATGAATAAGAATGTTAGTTCTAATGATAATTTATACATTACAATACAATTAACCTACATTCACACATTTTTCATATCCTACATCAGACATTTTCATAAACTTTTCCCGTTTACTTATTTACCTATGTACTTGTATTTTTCAAGAGTTTATTGTTATTACGGATATATATATATATAATTTTATACCCCAATTGTCATATGAGGTGATAGGGTATCATAATTCATTATATCTACTCATAATAATATAATAATTATTAAAATATAGTTAGAATATTTCATATCTTCATTAAAATTTCAACATCCATTTCATCACCATATTATTTCTAGACCCGCCCTGGCATTGGCAATGAATTATCATGACCTTAAGTGAAGTTTGCCTCCCACACTGATATAGAAAAAGCATATACTTGTATTCTCTTCTCTCCCCATTGCCACATTTCTCCCTCATTTGCCTTTGTTTTTTTTCATGTTGTTCTTCAGTTGCTTCAAAAAAAAATTTCAAAATATTTTTTTCCAATCATTACTCACTTCTACGATAAAATTTATACTAAAACAATATCCATTATCAAATAAAGTTCTAAAAAACATAAGGTATGAAAAATTGGTGATACTAAGTATTGGGCTTAAATGTATCTAGACACACCAATACATAATAAAAACATAATGACTATATATAATAAAACACAACACGTGACGAGACGTGAAATCTAAATTTCGAGTACAACCCAATAAACTAACTTTTAAGAGCTAATTTCTAATCAAACTCCCCCCCGCCCCGAGGTTTACTTTAAGGCTGGGCCATATATGCGACTTATCCAACTGCTACTATTTTATCTCAGTTTGCTCATTGCGACTCCAAATTTACAATTGGATAGAGAACACTGAGAAAGAGAAGCTTATCAATGGCTATGGCGGTACATTGCCCCGCTTTATCTTCAATGTTGTTAACCGAATCATCTCAGAAACCCGTTTCTTCCTCTTTGAAGAAAACCCCTTTTCTTGGATTCTCACTTGCCGCCTCTTCCAAACCCTCCATTTCCGTCCTTAGGACCAATTGGAGGTCCAGGATTATGTGCCAAGATAAAGCCGTCTCTGTCCCGGTCGAGCAGCGTTGGATGTTTGAAGATACCGGATTCCAGGGTCCGGTAAGAAAAAAATTCTCCAACATTTTGCTGCCACCACCCCAAACTGTGCATTTCTTATGCAACTCTGGCTGCTTTATTGGAATAATTTGATTTTGTATGTTCTTTTACTGATTATTGAGATGAGCTTGAGATGAGCTGTATTTGCTATGCGTAGTAGTATGTTCATTAGGAAAAATTAGCAAATACGAACGGGATCTTGTTTCCAAGGACGTTTCCAAGGACGTTGGCAGTACCATTGTCACAATTGGCGAAGGGGTAGACAAAACTTGACAACAAATAGCCAAGAATTATTTTTTTTTAATTTTAATTTTTCAAAGGTGGAAAAAAAAAAACACGGAGGTAGCCGGGGATTGGGATGGCCACCCCTAGCTCCGCTTCACAAAGGAAATGGAGGAAATTGTGAAAGAACTTCTAAGGGTTGTGGCATATTTTGAAGAAGTCATCATCCGACTTCTATAGAAGAATCTGGAAAATGGCATAAATTAATAATAGCAAAGGCAACTGACAAAGCAAAGAAAAATCTGGAGAAATGGAAGATAAATGCAGCTGCCATATACGGAGAAATCTAGAGACCAAATTGGTCGGTGGAGTCTCCGACTTTGATACCCATAAATACCCCTCAACCATTGGAAATTGTGTGTCCGTGAGTAAGGCACTAAAATGAGAAAATGGAGTGCCTGAGTGATAGTGTAAAGAGTGAGAGTTAGTGGGCTGCAATAAAACAGATAGAAAATAGGTAGATGGGCGAGTAATATATGTAGTGTCCCATTGTGTAAAAATATATTTTGTGTGTGTATAATATAAGTAATTTCTTTGGTGTGTCGTAAATTCAACGTGTGGTATCAAAGCTTCGATAACCACAAGTAATATCGGAGCTCGGGAAACTCAACAAGTGGTATCAGAACTTAGCAAATTCAACATATTTTATCTCAAGTAGATGGATAAAAGTATTGATTCTATTTGCAAGTTCTTCTGCAGTGCCGGACTGATGAAATATTAATATCATAATTGAATTATTTGTCTGACTTATATTCCGAGTTTCAGTGAGAGAAATTGTAAGTAATGTAGTTCCGTGTTATCCTAATCTTAGATTTTTATGAACAATAAAAGAAGGGGAAGAGTGTCTGCGTCCTTGAGATCCATACTATATATTGTGTTTGCACGATTTGCAGATATCTCATTCTTCTTTTGCCTGCTGTTGCAGTCACAGTATTCATTTGCAATGCAGAAATGCTAATAGATCGGAGCTTGTAAGGATCACAGCTTGTTATCTGGGTATGGAACTAAGAACAGTCTGGTGGGAGGATGATTGGATTAAAAAATGAAAATGGAACACCGAAACAAATACAAGCAGGATAGTATTAAAAATATTACGATTTTTTAGTCGTTGCTCTTGATAGATTTTTGTAGTTTGAAAGTCATATTATGAGCTTATTATCCATTTTACATGCATCTCTTTCTATATACACAATCATAATGTCATTCATTCAATACCAAGATCTAGAGATGAATAAGCTTAATCAATATTAGGCTTCTTGGGGTAAAAGTGCTGGCGGAAAACAGGGATGAGAATTTTATGATCTTCGTGTCTTCTCTCACAGCCTTCCCACCACTGTCAGTCCTTAGCGGGTTGGACTTAGTGAGTCAGTTATTAGTTGTTTTCATCAAACTGTAAGAACTTTTCGGCACATCTCTTGAAATTTCTGCACTTGCAGTAGTTATACACCTGCTTTAAATCTCATTAAGTTCTATGCAGTCATTAACTAAGATTAGTCCAATTTGCTTCATAAACTTTTTAAATTTAAATGGTGTGCTGTAAATCTTTCTTGATGCACAAAAACCTGGTCAGTACAGGCTGACCAGTTCCATCTGAAGACTTAACCTTGCCATGTGAAAAATGAACCATCTATATTAGTTTCATGAAGTGGCCTTAATGCATCCTCAGGCCTCAGATTATAAGGCATAACTTGTATTTCCATATACTTAACTAGAAGTTGCAATGCATAATGGCTTCACTGTTGAGAAGCTTATCCTAAATGAAAATAAGACCATCTTTAATGCAAGGCGGTGAGTGAAAAATGATGATGAGAGAACACAGTGAATATATATTATTTTAAGTGGGTGAAAAGAGTGAAAAAGGTGGAAAAGTTGGGGGTGGGGTGGGGGAGGGAGAGAGAGAGAGAGACTTTATCTTGGAAGTTGGCACACAAGCACTTGCTAGCAACCAGGGCACACCTGTGGGCACGTGCATCACAGAGGAGGCATAGAATTTAGAAGAAATATAAACAGAGATGTCATTGGACTTTATTCATCTCTCCTGGTGCCTGAATGCTTTATCTCACTGAGATCGGAAGAGCGTCGTGTAGATTCCTAGGTATTTGTCCTACCAACATCAGGATTGAGTGCAGGAACAGCGTTCATTTTCTGCCGAACGTTCCAAATATGCTATGACAGCAAAATATATCATAAATGAATGAGAGATGACATATAATGTACATCAGAAGGAAGAATTCATTGAATATAGCAACAAAATGCAGCACGATATTACATTTGGTTTAAAATTTGGTAGCCTCTATGAAGCCATATGGAGTAGAGATCTAACTCTGAAAATATCATCCTCTGAATAAAAAGGAGTCATCCAACCTCTCCTCCCCTCTGTCTGAATTCTGTTTAGTGCTTAGGGTTCTGAGCTAAGTTTATCGCTAGAGATCCAGACAAACTAGATATGCAAGGCTCTATAACTTGACAGGATAAGAATCTTGCATGCTAGTGAAATGAAATTATGTTTCTTGGTATTTTATATGTTTGAATGATTAACAATGAGCATTCGATATGATATCTTGGACAATAGATTAGAAATAATTTGACTTCATCTGTATGAACTTACTGAGACAACAAGTTTGTTCTCTTTGCCTTTTAGGTCTAGGCATGCAATAGCATCACTTGAGCTGCCACTTGAGATATGCCAAACAATTATCAGCCAAAATCTTTGCTCAAATATTAAAAAAATGTTCATTATTTTCCTTGTAACACCAACGCACTATTTGAGTGGTGTTTCACGTTTAATTGATTCCTCTTCTTTTTATTCTATTATTTATTCTTCCTGCCACCCTCGGGAGCCTGGCTTCAAGATTCAACCTTTAGTTGATTCTTGAACAATGACCTTCCTTAACTTGCACTCTTGAAGCTCATGCCTGTTGGCTGTTGCAATTGTGTTTCTCTCAAAATCTCCAGTTAACATGTTGAAAATCATTAATTGTGATAGGTTTTTCCTTATTTCAGGACATTTGGAATAAAACATGGTATCCCAAAGCTGCTGATCATGTTAATACAGACAAGCCATGGTATGTGGTAGATGCAACTGACAAGATACTTGGGAGATTGGCATCCACAATTTCTATTTATATTAGAGGGAAAAATCTTGCTACTTATACTCCTAGCGTGGACATGGGGGCCTTCGTCATAGTTGTAAGTTGTCGTGTTGATAACATTTCATTCTTCTTATCAAATGCCTGAGAAGTGGAATATTGATGAATGGCTTGCACTGAGACCCACTTGATGTCACACCACTCCATCTACCAACTTAAAAGATTTGTTTATTAATTTATGTTTTATCTTCAACATTTATTCATTCATTTTGCTGCATCAAAGGTCAATGCTGACAAAGTGGCAGTGTCTGGGAAGAAGAGAACACAAAAACTCTATAGGAGGCACTCAGGGAGACCGGGTGGGATGAAAGTTGAGACATTTGATCAGCTTCAGAAAAGAATACCTGAAAGGATTGTTGAGCACGCAGTTCGTGGAATGCTTCCTAAAGGGAGGGTGAGTTTCTAGTAATATTTGTAACACGCCCCCCCACCCCCCAAAAAATAAAAAAATAAAAAAGAAGAAGACAAAAAAAAAAAAAAACACACAGAGAGAGAGAGAGAGAGAGAGGGGGGGGGGAAAAATATATCTTTCCCACTCTACACGGCAGAGCCGTGAACTTGCAATGTTAACATGTAACATACGCAAGCATAATGGACTTGTATAATAATAATGATAGGAGATACTGTTGCAAATATATAGTTGGAACAGCCATATTACAGTAACATATACAAAGATATATGTTACTATGATGATATATTCTTGCAAAAGTAAAAATATATACAAATTCCTACCTCTTGTTTGTGTGCTGCTAATTTCATTTATGCCCCCCCTTCCGCTGTTTCTTCTGGTGCTTATGCAGCTTGGCAGATCATTATTCAACCATCTCAAGGTATACGCTGGTCCAAACCATCCACACGAGGCACAGAAACCCGTTGAGTTGCCGATAAGGGACAAGAGGATAACATTGCAAAAGTAGATACCAATCCTCGTTTTGCCTTGTCCACCTGCAGAAATTTCATTTTTGTATCTCACAATGTTTTCTTTTTGACAAGGCATTTGATCAATAATCATGTCTTTTGTAGTAAGCTTTTCATGAAATTCATTTGCGCAGCCAAGGAAGGTTATGTTGCAGGGTTAAATTGTTTTCAGGGTTGTCTGGGCTGTGGCAAGTGTAAACATACTTTTAGCCTTGAATATAATGGACCATTTCTGATGTAATTTGATCCTTTTGTTAAATTACCTTAAAATTATAAACACTTCAATATCAATGGGATTCTTGCTAATGCATGCAGCTCGCATGCACATCTTCGTTCCCTTTCCTTCCATTTCTGTCTTCTGCGGCGGGGAGATAAAGATGCAAAAAATAATGAGTCGCGCATTTTCTTTTTGAACACATCACTTCTCATTCCTTAACTTCTAGTCACACGCATAGAACGGGAGTATCATAGCAGTACAGCTTTAGAGTTTCTTGAAAATTTTTTAGATTCAATGCAAATTAATAAAATGTAGTTTATTCGTAGGAGTGCTGCTTTTCTAAATTTTAGGATCGAACCACCCTAGAAATCTACTAGATATTCTAGGCAGCGTGTCATTATTTATATTTTTATTTTTATTCTCATGAACTGCATTAGAAACATACATGCTTTAATTTTCCTGTCATCATAAAATTAGAAGATTAAATAGATTCAAATATTGTTTGCTATGTTGTGGGTTGATTACACCTAAACAAAAAGTACCAATTCACCAGCAACGTTTCTTAGTTTATAAATTTTTAATGAAGCATGTTAAGCTAGTAACTAGTAATCATAGTTTAAAGCGAAGTTTTAGGCTTACGAAAACACGCATCTATATTTGGAAACCGTCAAATTATTTGAGTTCTGTTATGATGCAATTTGAATCACACTTTTTATACCCGCTAATGTGGAGATGGACTCAACAATTGACACCCGCCAATAGCGAGTCAGTTACTTTTTTATTGGTTCATTTAGAATGTAAGATCAACGGATGACACTATAAGATGTTATCCTACCTGTGCTGAAAAACTTTCACAAATTATTTATTATGGTTTAGTTCTGCATTTTCACACCTTGATTCTATGACAAGGCAAGAGCTCGAAACATACAATGTTGACAAGACTGTTTATTGACTATCAATTTATAAAATAATTAATTTATAAACGGTCACGTGGTATCATCTTGTTGGCAATTTTTATAGATGAAGTATGATTATTATATTATTAGATATTCTACTCTAAATATTAGTTAAGAGTTATTCTCATTGATTTTTTTATTATTTTTTTGGAGCATTCGAAAGAAATTATAAGGGATGAGAATAAAATCTTTACTTAAAGGTGTAGAAAGTATACTTAAATGCCATCAAACTAGAAAGCAGACTTAAATGCCATCAAACTAAATGAGCTTTGTTGATATTGGCATTGATTGATCTTTCCTAATGTTAAAGGAAATTCAACCCAAAAATAAAAAAATAAAAAAAATAAAGAAAAGAAAAGAAAAAGGTTAGAATTAATGGTATTAACTAATAAATTATATTTCGTCAAAAAAAACTAGTAAATTATACAAAACAAAGCATATTAATTAAAAGATAAGAGTTGATTATCATATTGATATGTTTTACTAAACGTACCGCATTATACTTGTATATTTTATTTTTTAAAAATTTTTACATTTATATCATTAACTTATTTTCGTCATATATTTATTTTTGATCTTTTATAATAATGACATCCTGGACTGAACAATATTTTGATTTTAAAAATTATATTGTGAGAACTTTCTAAATTTTTAAAAATAAATAAAAGGGTAACATAGCAATCTATTAAAATAGAATACATATATATATTTTTAATATTTTGAAGTACGCAAATAAATTTTTTTGAACATATCCCATCATTAGAACATGATGTGATATACTTTCATAAAAAAGAACATGATAAAAAATTGATGTGATAATTAAATGCAAGATTTGAGGGAAAAAAAATATCGAAAGCTATTAGGGATATAAATAAATGGTATAAAGAAGGGTAATTGGCGCAAAAAGTCCTTACCTCTCAGTCCTTTTGCGGAAATTGTCTCTATCTTTCATTTCTTGATAATTTCATCCTTATCTTTGCATTTTTTAACAGAATTCGTCCTTGGCATCAATTGCTTTTAATATGACCGTTAGTCAACCTTTTTTTGTAATATTATATATATATATATATGAAAATCTTCAAGCACTTTCCGGAAATGCTTGAACATTATTGTGTATATATATTTATATTTTATAAAACCTAAATTAATACATTAATTATTATTTTTTGTATTTTCAAAAAATTAATGCATTCATATTTAAATATGCTAATAAAATATTAGATAAGATTAAAGAAGATAAACGAGTTTTAATTTATTATATTGTTTTATAGGGTTCAGAATTAATTACTAAATAGACGTATAGTTAAAAAAAGTATAATAAGCAAAATAATTAACGACGTTGCCGCCTAAATAAAGCAAAATATAATTTGATTCTCAGATAATTTTCTTGAATATTATAGACACAGATATATATATATATTCTCGTTACTTCTTCTAATAGTTCTGACTGTTGAAGAGTATATGTCTGTGTGTGTGTGTGATATTTAAGAAAATTATCAGAGAATCAAATTATATTTTGTTTTATTAGATGACGACGTTGTTAATCATTTTACTTATTATACTTTTTTTAACTATACGCATATTTAGTAATCAGTTCTGAACCCTGCAAAATAACATAATAAAATAAAACCCGCTTCTCTTCTTTAATCTTATCTAATATTTTATTAGCGTATTTAAATTTGAATGCATTAATTTTTTGAAAATATAAAAAATAATAATTAATGTATTAATTTAGATTTTATAAAATATAAATATATATAATATTACAAAAAAAAGTTGACTAATAGAAATATTAACAGCAATTGACGCCATGGACGAATTCTGCCAAAAAATGCAAAGGTAAGGATGAAATTGCCAAAAAATAAAAGGTAGGGACGATTTGCGTAAAAGAACTGAAAAGTAGGGACCTTTTGCGCCAATTACCCGTATAAAGAATAATGGCCAGGAATCTTTAAATCCATGAAATTGTGGTCTTGATGTCAAAAAGTATGAGCTTTTCTATAAAAACAGATTTGGCTCATTGCACGGAGCCAGATAGCCAACAAAAATCTGCCAAGTCACATGATTGGTAGATTTTTCACATGACTTGACAAATTATTATTAGCTATCTGGCTCCATGCAAGAGCCAGATCTAGTTTTATAGAATTTTATCAAAAAGTATGGAGTAAGTATATTTTCCCCCGTCAAATTCATGTGATATATTAGCCAATAATATTTTTCACTCCATCCTTGTTTTTCAGTATATAGATAGATATACGGATGAAAATGAACTAGTTCAATATTTGAACAAAAAGAATATTTTATACTCTCTTTTTGCACACACCAGCCCTATGCGTCACATATTTCTCTACTAATTTTATTCACATGGTATAGACCAACATGTGGGTCTTCTTTTTGCACATGAACCCTACCGTGTGTAAATTCACGAGTGTAAAGAAGAGTGTTTCTATTATATGGAGATACCATGTCTCTTGATCAAAATCGATGATCAACCAGTTAAAAACGGCCTATAATCGTTGTTCCTTATTAGAGTAACCTAATTACGCATTAGATGCCAACTCTACTAGGATCATTAAATCATATTTAGGATGTATCATGATCAAATATTAATGAACCCTAGGGGAAGACTATAATGGAAAATATTGATAGATGCATACGTTGTATCTATTATATAACTATCAATTCAAATTTGTCAAAAAAAAAAAAAATCAATTAAATGCAAAAGGCCCCACAAAAAAAGTGAAAAAAATAAAGTAAAAAAACAAGTGGGATGATAATCTGCAATCAGGGCCCATACGTGTCGGCCTTTTATTGCCTATAATCTTTTCCCCACTACAATAACTAACGTCGCTGTTATCTTAAAACCGATTTTTTTTCTTCAAAATTTGATCACATAGTCCCCATTTTTCTTTATTATTATTCTTTTCGGTAAAGAAGCTTTCATTGTAATGCCAATTGGATAATCAAAGTTTTCTTTTGTCAAACTGGATATTGATTATATATTAAAAATGATTTTGACCGAGCAACTAAATTATAAGTTTGACTTCGTTTAAAGATAATAATGTAATGAAATAAAACATTTTTAGATTACTGTCGTTCAATATGTTATGATTACAAATTAATTAAGATAAATGATAACTAGCCATTATGAAATTGATTTCTATCCGTCCATTTAATGACTTAGGCGGCACTATGTTGTTGGAAATAATAGATGGTAAAGTGAAGCTACCAAACTAAATAAAAAATGAAATTATTATTTGATTAATACTAAATTGAATATATATTAAAACGATAATATTTACTAGAGTTTATAAAGTTAGACTTTATAATGTTGATGTGTTCTCTTTACTATTTTTAGACTGTTTTTTATTTTTAGATTTCTAAAACAGTGAAAACGCGTTCTCTTTTATGTTTTAAAAAATGTAATTCAGAAAAATAATTTCAATATTTGCAAAGAAAATTAAAAAAACTTTTTTTTTTATTTTTGATGTTTTCTGTGTTAAAAGTTAAAAATGTGGAAAATGTATTTTCAAATTTTAAACTTTATATTAATCACATTTAAATCCCTATTTTTACTTTTATATTCATTGTATTTCTATTTTTAAAAATAATTTTCTAAAATAGAAAACATAACGCTTTTTTTATTTTCACAAAACATCAACCTCAAAATAGAAAAATCAAAATGTATTTTTAAATAAAAACAGAAAACTATAAAACACAAAGAGAAGAACTTCACAAAATACTACATTTGCATATACAGTAACAAAAAAAAGTCTAAAATTACTACCTTTTAGTGACTACACTTTTTTAGGTCTTTGCTTCCCTGCTCATTGGTAATGCTACCCATCAGGTAGGTTTTTGGTTATTTTCTTCATAAATAGCAATTCCAGACAGCCCATGAAAATTCAAAGCAATTGAATGAAAGTTGGTGATCAATTTATTCCATTTAAATGTTAAGGACCAACTTGCGAATTAGATAATAAAGAAAGGTCCAAATTTGCAATTGTTTGTTGAAAACAACTCGTTGCGATGTGGAATTATTCCGATAGGTCATAGACTATAGATTACGATTACAATCAACATGGCGTTAAAGTAAACGGTGTGCGCACTACGCATCACCCCTTCTCCTCCTTCCTCATCAAACCCTCGAACTAGCATCCCCCCCCCTCCTTCTCTCTGAAATAGACACGCGCTGGGAATGATCAGTGTTTATACTCACTAGCCACTTGTAAATAGCAATTTTTTTCGTTTACTCGTTTTGTGGGAAGTCCATTAAATACCCTGATTTGGATTCTTACATGCCTTGACCGGTTATGCTTTTCCATTTTTATGGTTGGGCTAATTGAATTTTCTGTTATTTTTAGGACTACAATGATGGTCGTTTAGGAAAAACAGTCAATTTTCTCTTAGGGAATACGTGAAAAATCAATCTTTTTGGGTTTAGTTTCCGATCTAGTGATTTGAGCTTTTTGGTATTCTGGGTCGGGTTGTGTTTAGAAGTGTATATTTTTGGTTGACTGAAAGGATTAGAGCGAAATTGAAGGTCTTTTTCTGAAAGCGGAAGTTCCAAAATGATGTCTGTGGAGAGATCGTTCGAAGCATGGGAAGAGGTGCAGCGGCATGGCATAGACTTAGCTGACAGGCTTACGCAGGGATTCACCGGTTTAATTCAGTCTCATATTAATCCACCTTCTTTCCAGTGGCCCAACCCTCCAACACACAAACTATTCGAAGTCGAGTTTCCGACCCAGAATTTCATGAAAAAGGACTTTGGACTGGTCGTAGATAGTTCTGGGATTAATGGAGTCTCAGCTATGTTTGATATTGGGAATAGAATAGGTCAAGCGGGGGCGGATTTCGGGGCGTCTTTGAATGGTGTAGTTCAGCAGTTTTTTAGGCGGTTGCCTGTGCCGTTCTGGCAGGATGAGAATGCCGGTTTGTCATTGCGGTCTGAGAGTAGTAGTCAGAGGGCTGATTTAGGTATGAAACTGCAGGAGGATTTGGGAACATTGGCTGAAGGATTCAGAGACTATGGCTTCCCTGAAAATGACACAGTACCAGAGGGTTTGACGGAGGAGGAGAATTTTGGTGTTAACTTGAAGGCATTAAAAAAGTTTGCTCGATCACAGGTAAATTTGTTAATTTTGTCTTATTTTTATGCATATATGTTATCTCGGATTGTATCATGCACTAACCCAAAAAAAGGGAGTTGTGGAAGAAGCAATGTCTATGTGATCTATTCCTCATTTACTAGACTAGACAATATAAATAGAGCACTATAGATTTCTGCAATGGGAACTTCTTAAATTGGCCAATTGTTATCTTAAGAACCTAAATATGCTATATTGCTTTCAGAGCTTGTCTTTTGTATATCTATAAGCCAAGTGATGCAGAGATGGTAAATGATTATACTCAAAATATCTCTCGGTAAATAAATATCTATGATTGATATTGTATAATTGTTTTAATGGCCATCTTGTGATGATTTTATGCTCCGAGACTTTTGCTTTGGAAATGAGTTTTTGCGGAATAAACTATGTTGCTTTGTGGTTAAACTTTCCCTCCTTCTCAAAGTTCTTTCTTTTTCTGCTTTGACCAAGATCCCAAGGCAACGTCTAATCAATTTCACCTCAATGTATGATAGTAGAACAAGGAATGTGGAAAGTTCTCTGGTTGCCAGGGGAGATTTATGGAGAGTGGAGGCATCACAAGGAAGTTCAACATCAGGGAATGATAATTCATCCTTGTTCCTTATCCAGCTCGGACCAGTACTTTTTGTTCGTGATTCGACACTTCTTTTGCCTGTTCATTTGTCAAAGCAGCACCTGCTTTGGTATGGCTATGATAGGAAGGTATGACGAATTTACAGCTCATTGCAAAAGTGACCATTTGCTAAATTGTAATTTTAATAGGGTGGAAAAGATTTGCCTAATCTGAAGAAAACTTAGGCAATTATTGTATTTTATGCAAATCCGGCCCAAGAGGCTCTTGATGCCTTAAAAAGTCTAAAATTTTTAACATAAATGGTTAAACATAAAGATCTGAATTTTGCTATATTAGAATCTCTTCTGCATATCATATCCAGTGCTCTTACAGTTAGAACCTTAGAGCATCCACATTGGTGGTGTTAAAACACCTTTTTGGTGCCATTGTTAGTTAACAATTCAAAATTATAGCTGCATTGGTTGTGTTAGTAAAGTTATTAATAGAATCTTTTTAACACCAAAGTTAACTTTGTTGTTAACTTTAACAAATTTTAACAACTAAGTTGGTATCAATGAAGTGAATTTGGTGTGGCCCACTTTATTTTAGCTGAGTTGTGGTTTAAAAGTTAACACCTCCAATGTGGTAGAAATTAGTAGTTAAAATGATACGTCACTTAACAATCACTTGAAGTCTACTTTAATTCTTATGTGGCTAGTTAATTTAACACAACCATTGTGGATGCTCTTACGAGTGGTTAGAGAAATGACTGAGTTTATGTGCTAGCCATTCTGTAAATTAGAGTTGGATTTACTCTCTAATACTCGGACTTGCTGGATATGGTGCCACACTTGTGTTGACACAACAAAGGATGTGGATTGGATTTTTGGGTTTTCACTCACTTTTCAATTGGAGACAGCTGCATCTGAAATGGCAGAAAAAGTGTCACTGTTTTTGCTTTGTGGACACGCTGTCGCTTTTATTTTGTAGTGGCACTGTTGTTATAGCTTTGTGGAAGAAGGTGGCACCTTTAAATTTAAGGTCTTTATGTGGAAGAGGCTGTTGTGTAGTTTTGCTTGGAAGGTTTTCAATTGGATCTAGGATTTTGCAGGTCACAGGGGATAGTGGAGGGGAGGTTGAGGAGAAGAGTCGTTTAGTTGCTTTCCCTAATTGATATTTTAATAGGTTGTAACTAAAATGGGCTGTAGGAGTTTAATCAATGAGTGTATTTAATTGGCCAAATTTCAATTAAATGCGGAATGGTTATGATGAATGTTTATGGTCTTTTTGAATTTTAGGATGTGGAGCAATGTTGGGTTTGATTTGATGGAACTGTAATTTCCAATAAATAAAATAAAACTCAAATTGTTTTATTGAAAAAACAAAACTAAAACTCAAATTGTTTTATTGAAAAAACAAAACTAAGGCAAATTATTTTATTAATTCATATTTTTTCCCTTTAGATTATGTGCGCCATATCCCAGTGTCCATATCCAAAATTTTCCTTTTCAGCTATATCCGCGTAGCCGTCATTTTAGAAATGGCAACATCCAACCTTTAGATCTGTTCATATCCAGCACATGCACTGGAGTCTAAGTAACCTAAACTTTTACTTTGTGAAAATTACTTCCTACATCTGTACATGGTGATCCATCTTCTGAACTTTGAGAAATTAAAACATGACATCGCTATATTGAAAGGTGGTTCAAATAGGAAAATAACTAATGGCAGTTCCGACCTCTCTTCTGCTCGAGTGTTCTTAATTGTGATTAGACTGAGCTTTATTTATTTATTTATTTTGGTAGATGTCAGTAAATTTCAATCGTTGTTAATTGAACTATCCTCTGTTGAATATTTTAGTTTTCCTATTTGGGTTAGTATTCTTTAAGTTCCTGTAAGATTGTGTTTTCTCTGAATAAAACTTATCAATTTTCCTTGTCATGAACAGAATGGAATGCATTCTCTTTGTCCAGCTGTGTGGTCTAAGCATAGAAGGTGGCTGTTAATGTCTATGATCTGCCTCAATCCGTTTGCCTGCGTACGTCCAATTACATAATCTGCAGTCATGCTTAATTAGAACTTTGGTTGGTGTGGATCATCTTACTTTTTTTGCCTGATTAATCATGCATTCATTTACACATTCCGCAGGCTACTTGCGAAATTTATGCTACTTTCCTTGAAAATGTGTTCGCCTGTAGAACTCAGAAGACACTGAGAACTACAGTCACATAATTCTAACTTATCTCCTAATCTGTCAACAAAACGAATGAAAGGCATAATAGGGTGAAGCTTCAGAGGGGCACTGATATTTTCTTGTTAAGGAGAACTATTCATATTCTATCGTTCTCCACGTTGGCGGTAAAATCATATAGAAAAATGATAGTTTAGAGAGTTTTTTTGTCTTGCCAAAAAAATAATATCCATGCTTTGACTTCTTTTTCATGTTTTTACCTTCAATATGTAAACAAATTAAACGAGGATACCTAAAATGTTTGCTATGGTTAATGAACAGAAAAATTTCTATTAAGATGTATGTCATTTTGAAGACTTTATAGTTTTTTATTGTGGTCGTATTTTGCTTATGTTTTATGATACATGATGTTAGCTGCATTGCACTACCGTGGGTACCCTGTTGCTACTATCTAAGATTACAAAATTTTAATCTGATAACTTCAGTTGGACTGGCTTCTAAATAATTCTTGTTTCCTATATGTGCAGTCTTTCATGGACTTGCAGTTTCCAAATGGCCAGGTCACATATGTATCTGGTGAGGGCCTGTCCGCGAGTGCATTTCTACCCCTTTGTGGGGGCCTGCTTCAAGCACATGGTCAATATCCGGGAGATATGAAATTCAGCTTCTCTTGCAAGGTGAGCTACTCGAATTGGCAAACCCTACAGAAGTAATTTGTATGTTAATGTTCTCCCCCGTGCTAGGGTATGCAAGATAACTAATTCTTTGGTGGGGTTGTTTTTGCGCTGTATGCAGAATAAGTGGGGCACACGCATAACACCAACCCTGCAATGGCCTGACAAATCGTTTACTTTGGGCCTGGAGCAGGCCTTAGCTTGGAAGAGATCTGGTCTTATGGAGAGGCCAACCATCCAGTTTAGGTGATACTATTTTATTTCTTTATGTTGAGGAGCTGGGATTTGATAGGCCTAACAATAGAAGCATATCTCCCCTCCTTCCTCACTATTACTAAGTGGTGCTAGAACGATATGGCTAGTTATCTTTTACTAAAGTTGTCTATTCTCACATCATTGTCAGTTTGTGCCCTACGTTTGGCGGCAGCAACCCTGGGACTCGGTTGGAATTCACCCATTCTGTAAAGCAGGACTTGAACCTTATATGTGGCTGTTCTCTTGATACACATCCTACAGCATTTGCTTCAGTAGCTGTAAGTCATGATGGTTACTTAGAAGGCTTTCATTTGTATGCTTGCATTGCTTGTTAATATGAATGAGACTTGGCAAAAAGGCTTTGGATCAATTACTCTGAAAACAATCTTTTAGGCATTTGAAATTGGGATATATAATTTATATAAAGCAATTACTGGCTGGGTATCTTCTCTTGTTATTATTATCTTATATTAATGAATGAGGGATGTTTCCTTTCCCTTGACATATGGGTATCAAGGCTAAGCACATACATAAGGTTCGCAGACGTTAAGTACTTGGTTGTCTGACCTTGTCTACATAGTTCTCAAAATAATTTTGTTCAATAAGATGAGTTAGAGCATGAGATGTGTGGTGTGTGCATGCTGTTTCGTATTGCTGACATACCCTGTTTGGCTGCTGCTTTACTAGAACTTTGAGCAAAGACTGATAATGCTTTTCTGCAGGAGTTAGAATATATCATAGAACTACTAGACAAAACGGTCAAAAAGTTTTATTCTGGACAATAATAAGAAAGAAACATGAACTCTGATCTATGAACTGTGAAGGCTTTTTGATCTTCATGTTAAGCATGGACATGGTGTTGCATATATATATTTTTATCATACATGGAATCTATGACAGATTTGTTGATGCTGCAGTTAACTTTTGATTGAATCTTCCGATGATGATTCTGGATTTGTTCATAGTAGTAAACATATATGGCACATATCCAGTCTACGTAAGCATTACACTGTATTCAGATATCAATCCTTAATTCTATGTTATGCTATTTGGACAAACATAAAGACACAAATATTCACGAAAGGGGTTTATACTTACCTTATTATCCATGCACATTATTTCCCCACCACAGAGGAGAGAACACACCAGCGAGGATAATAAAGTAAATTTTTGCCCATTTTGTCACCATTTCTTGTCAACCTTTTTAGGCCAAATAGAATAATCCTTAATACCATCCTGCATGCTTGCATTAAGATTTTCTCTCGTTTTAGTTAGGTATTGACATTGTCTACTGTATAAAATATTAATGAGAGAAAGATTGATATGCTTACTAAGTTTCCAGCTAACTTACATCACCTTCTTGTGCATTTCAGTAGATGTTACTCAATTGTTGCTAACATATTCAAGATAGCTAGACATTTGAAACATGCTACTTCAGTCATATTTTGCATCTTATATGGATCCGCCTTATTCAACTCTTTATGATCTCTTGCTTGACGTGTTTTGGCCGTAATATTCATTTTAACTTCTGTTCAACTGTTTTGGAACTTGTTATTGTTTATGCATTTTTCCTGTCAAAAAAAGATTCTACATGAATTTTCTTGCTTATCTCTATATTCCTGAATGTAGCTTGGCCGGTCCAAATGGAACGGAAATGTTGGGAGCACTGGGGTTGTCTTCAAAGTGGAAACCCCTCTTGACAACTATGGCAGGCCTTCTTTCTCTGCTCAGTTGAATAGTGGCATCGAGTTTTAAACATTTAGTCCACACTGCAGAAACTTGTATATAATCTTCAGCTCTTCAATCACACCAGAATTAGATGCTCGTACAATCGCTCTCTTTTTGATCTCTTCCTCCCTAAGGATGGAACTAACCAGCTACTCAGCATCTGCATCAAGAGTTCCAAATCATGCTTTTGTGTCACTTGTAATGCATATATAGATGAGTTTTTGTAGTAACTTGTTTATGGGACGAATTAATAGATTATTAACTAAAAGTGAAAAGTGTTATGTTGCTATGAAACTAAGTACCGTGTGATTTGGCTATAAGATCGTTGCAGCTGTGTCAAAAATGTAATGGACAGAGTGATATTTTGGAAATTATCTTGATTCGATAAGTTTCATCCATTCATCAGACTGTAAAGTTTTAATGAACATTATTCAGCTGGGAATTAAGAGCACGTTCTGTGTGCTTCAGTTTTCTAGTCTAAGAGAGTGTTAAGCTAAGCTTAAAAGAGATGAAGTTACTTCCAGTGTCTTATTGTTTCCAAGTATACAGAAAAAGTCACTTTTCTTGAAAGTAAAAGTTACTGTTAAAATAAGCATCTTGCTTATTTCTAACTTTCAACAGTTAAAATTGAAATTTCTTGAGAAACTTATAAGCAATCTTTTCCAGTCGAACGTACGTGCTCTCTAGAGCAGCAGAACTAACAACTCCATTAGAAAGTAGAATTAGCACCGTTCACACGAATTTCAAGTGGATGGAATCGGTCGACTGGTCTCTGCTTTTTCAGTAAGACGATTTTGTTCTTGGCTGATGTTATAAATCATGTGTCGCGAGCAGCGATTCTTGTTAACCTTCGATTTCGATTTCAGCCATGCAGTACAGATCAAGAAGTTGGAAAAGAGCGCTTAAAGTACGAACTTTTCCCTTTCGTTGTGTGAATTTTACTTGAAGAGTGTTATGAAAGTGGGGCTATATAACGTTTGTGGACAACTTATATTGCAGATGGAAATGTTCAAAACTACGGTTGGAGACAACTTCATAAGGCAGCTAAGTGTAAACAGAAACATGTTAACGCTAAAACATTATACAAAAATTGAAGGTCGTATTTGACAAAAGTTGTTCTTATTTTCAAAAACGAGTTCTTGAAGTAAGAAACTACACATGTTTTTTCAGTATTCTGAAAAATTGAAAGCTCGAAACGGCTTTAAATGAGCCATCTCACTCGGCGGGCACTGATTGATCGGAGAGAATTTCATACATTTAGAAAATGACAAACAAAAAAATTGAAAACAGAACTATGTGAACGGTTGATTCTAACGTCTTCCATTGTGAATTATTTATTTACTGCTAGAGAGTTCTTTAGAATCTGGTATTATGGCTACTTATTTGTTGTCCTTGTGCATCAAAATGTGATGCCTCAGCATTCGACCGTACGCCATTTTAAAAATTACCGTTATATCAATCATCGGTTATTTTTGTTATACGCCGAGGTAACCGACTGAGTAACGTGTAAAGACGAGCATAGAAAGAGGAAAATGTTGGACATACAAAAGCACTTTGAATCAGCTGAGGCTTTTATGCAGAGCAACATATTGACAGTGAGCAACCAAAGTTCACATGACAGATTATGTACTCTGAGAAGGCTAAAAGGGGGTGTTTATATTCTAAATCTTAGTGGAAAAAAACCAAAATCAGTAAGTAATTTTCAACTCCCATAATTTCTTTTTATCTGATTTGAAAATTTCTGTTCAAAATCCAACAACATTTAACTCCTCATTTTATTGTCTTTCTTTAGGTTGTCTCCAGCTTCTATACAGTTGATTGATGAATCACTTGATCAGGTACACATTATCCGCAAGCTTAATGCAAGGTTTTGGAGCCGGATGCGTAATTCTTTACAAGTTGACATAATAATTGATATATTATTTGAATTCAGGTAGTGAAGGATGAAACTGCAAGCAGGGCCGGCCCTGAAATTTTGGGTGCCCTGTGCGACATTTTAAAACGGTGCCTTTTCATTTAACTAAGGACTTTGTCTTAAAATATATATATATATATATATGTATATATTTCATATTTAAAAGCATCATTTTTGGGTGCCCCTTTCATCTTTTTTTTTTTTGCTTTTTAACTTTTTGGCTTTGTAGTATGATAGTGATAATTTTTTTTTTTTTTCAGTTTTGATCATGTAAATCTAACTTTCAAATGTAGGTCTTGTTTATTTTTTAAATAATAAAATATATTCTAAGTTTTAGCTGAATAACTTTTATAAAAATATTTTTAAAAAATGTGTCTAAAAAATGTTTAACTTTTTTACAAATGAAAATCTAAAATTTTTTCCAAACTTTTAATGATACACCTATATATAAAAAATAAAATAAAATTTTTGGTGCCCTTAAGATGTTGAGGTCTTGTGCGATCGCACCATCTGCACAACCAACGAGGTTAAAGGGAAAAAACTAATGAATCTTAAACTTTCATGTGCGTGTTTATGTTTTCGAGCACGCTAGATATGTCTAGCTAGTTCTGATTTTGTGCTGATAGATTAGATTTTTCTCTATGCAGGGAAAATTTTTCTCCAATGGAATGGATGTGAACTACTTGAGGACTTGTGATCGAATTACAGCCTGCGTGAGAGCTTGCTTCTTCAAGTTTATTAGGGATTTTTTTTCTTTTTTTTTTTTAATTTTTTTGGGGCTGATTTCTAACTATTAACAGTTTAAAATGAAATTTACTTTTAGAAGCTTATATCTTATAAGCACACTCTTTTTATTTTTTGGGCTGATTTCTAACTATTAACAGTTAAAAATGAAATTTACTTTTTTTCTTCCCTGAGGTGATTTTATTTTTGGCTGATGTGTGAGCAGGAATATGTGCTGATGTTTCAAAGGCTTATAAGCAAGATTTTGACCCTCTGTATCCCAACAATTGCTGTTATAAGGTTATATTTCATTTGAAGTTCTGAAATATACATACCCATAACTAAAGGATCAAATTTAGAGTGGTAATATTAATTACAGAAATCGAAGCATCATTAGCGGCAGAGGACATGCTGTTGGAGGAGGGTGTATGTTGGCATTGGCGCAAGACTACAGGCTCTGATGACTTCTAGTCGTGGTTATAGTTTCATGAACGAGGCAGGAGCGGTTAACATGCCCTTAACTCTTGAAGCATTATCTGTACTTCGGTAGATTTCTTTGCTTTGTAGGTTGATTTGGGATTGGCTCTAACACCAGGAAATATGGCTTTGCTTAGTGCAAAATTACCTCTGTCTACGCTCCAATCTGTGGTATTAGCAGGGTATTTTCAGATTCTTACAAGAATCACTGACACAAAACATTATATGACTGTAAAATGTTCTGTGGATACACCGTAGAATTCCTAAATATATTTGCTGTAGGAAAAGATTCAGAGGCGACGAAGCAGCTGCAGTTGGAATTGTTCATGCTACCTCTCCAACAGAATCAATCCTTTTGCAAGAGGGGATCAATAAAGGTTTTTGGACTTACTTTGCACCCAATGCATATTGAAATTTTTTTCCTTAACTCGACTCAATTCTTACTGAATTTTGTCTTCAGCCATGGAGTATGGCTCAAGAAGTTGGAAAAGAGGGGTATACTAAGCGCTTAAAGTACCAACTTTTCGCTTTTGTTGTCTGAATTTTCTCCAAGTATGAAAAGGGGGTTCATATAATGCTTGAGATTTGAGAACTACTTATGCTTATGGAAATGTTCAAAACTACAGTACAAGAACTCAAACGCGTAGTTCTTTCTGCATAGTTAGAGTTAAATGTTGTCAAAGAAAACTGGATCCATTATTTTTCGTTCATATTTATTTAAATGTCAAGTAAATTAAACGAAAAGCTACAGAATGCTCGTGCTAATTATCCAAAGTGGAGAATCAAGATCACAGATTATCCTTCTTGAATATCCCAAGTCTTATTTCTTTTATTTCTTGGAACTTTGCTCTGTTGAGATTTCTTTTTAGAGCCAAAACCTCTGGACCTTCCTCCAGGAATAATAATAGGCCTGCAGATGATTAAGACAACTATAAGTTCGCCCATAAACAATGAAATGCTGGTCCACACAAAAATTGTTCGTCTCCAATTCCATATGGCTCTCTTCAATCCAGGAAGTTCAGATTCTATATCAAGTGTTGCAGCATAAATTTCAGGTGCACCCGAACCAGCCTGAAATTCGGCTCTCTGTTCCAGAATCACCTTAAAAAAAGCTGTTGGTTCATTTCCTTCAATGAAATCCTTGATATCAATTTTCAGTGTCTGAACTTCTGATTGCATACCAGTTATGAGTGGAACAGTTTTGAACATAGTTTCTATCAGTCGAATTGGCTTACTTTTAAACCGAAGCATTGTGGGAAAGCTTGAACTAGCTAGCACTTCACTTCTTGCAGACATGCTTTCTACCTTCACCTATGGAGAGCACGAAAATACAAAAGAGAGAAAAAATATGAGCATTTTCTCCTTGATTATCTGTTCAAGGGAAAATTTTCCAATAACTCCAGGAGTACAAAAATACAAAAGACTCGGTACTCCTAGCAAATAGAAACAAGACAAGTGGACATAAGGTTCCAATTAGACTATAAACTGGTCCCTGTATCCACATAGCATACCTGAAAGATTCCGAGTTTTCTGTTGTAGTCAGATTCGGGCAATGTTAACGAGACAGAAAGGTGCAACTTGTGATTCTGACGAATAGGGCGCTGTCCCATGTAGTCTGAAGCTAGGCCGGAAGGCTCATTAGAAGCAAGAGACGATGTAATGGGCACGAAAGCAACCGGGCTAGGTTTAGTGTAGTCGAAATTCAGGATTTCAGTAGTATGAATTGGTTCTTCTACCAGTTTACTCATTACAAGACTGCCTATGACAAATCCGGAGATTAGCAGACCAAATAGCATGAACAATACATAGAATGTGCAGGAAATGGCCCAACCGCTTCTCAATGCCATTTTCAGCACTGATTTTTGTGCGTTAAACTGGTAAAACACGCCGGAAATTGTGATCGAGTAGGCGGCATTGCATATTCTCAGAAGCCTTTTCTTTAATTTCTCTCTGATCCATGATACAGTTTGAAATGGAAACATCAAGATCATTAGCCAAAAGTTGAACATCAAAATGGGAAAAGTAAACAATCTCAGAAAGAGATTTAGTTGAAAACCAGCCATTTTGAGCATTAGTACTGCCAAGAAAGCAATAGTTTCTGCAGGAAAATTTATCACTTTCGACATGTCAAAAAACTCCTTGCTCGGTTCAAAAATCCTATCATATCGACTTGGAAGCTCTGCATTTCTGTACTTCCCAGGCACACATTTCTGAGAAACATTCATTTCACCATCACGACCGGCCTCAAAATTAGAACAATCCAACGGTCCAGACAATTTTCTAGCCATCAACGGCTTCTCAGCTCCAAGAAGTAGAGAATCCTTCATCAAGTTGACAATGGAACTTTGTGAAATCATTTTATCTCTGCATTTGAATTCAATAAAATCAGTGGATGAGCTGAACAACCCTTTATTCTTATCATCAATGCCATCATACTGTTCCATTGATGACAT
Source organism: Nyctanthes arbor-tristis (assembly GCA_963692815.1). NCBI lineage: Eukaryota > Viridiplantae > Streptophyta > Magnoliopsida > Lamiales > Oleaceae > Nyctanthes > Nyctanthes arbor-tristis. The sequence goes on from CAVNYN010204312.1 coordinate 31,100, forward strand.
TTCAAAGGTTCCAATTGGATCGAAAAATAATACTATTTTTAGTAGTAAAGCATGTAGCTGAAGGAAAAATGACGAGGAGATTCTTGTGAAAATTGGATATATGGAAAGTAGCCCATTTTATAGGAGGCCAACCATGAAATGTCACTTACCAGTGTTACCACATTTTATTGGGATGCTAAACAACTGTCGTTTATGTGTCGGGTTTAGTTTATCGTGCACGTTATTGATAAATAGATCACCACACAACTCGAACATAGATTTCATAGAACCATATGGTCTGGTAAACCTTGAAGTTGTAGATTTTAGACGAGATGGTTTAGCAGTGGTAAAAATTTCTGAATATTTTTGTTGTCAGGATAATGTTATGCTGCACATCTCAAATCCCAAAATCCAAAGCCAATACAAAAATTGCATTCCAATTGGTCTGCTGATATCAAAGTAAGAGGCATTTCTTCTGGCACACAGTCCCAAAATTATTGGATTTCACGGATTTCAAGTACAAAAGTTTCATTTTTTGATTATTATTGTCAGTGCTGTAAACAAGTATATTTGTTTTTAATCACTGGAGAATCTGCATACTTGAAGGTGCACATTTTCAGAAAGCAGTTAAATGCGTTAGTTGACATTATTAATGTAGTTGATCTGGAAATTTATGCGGAAAATCTTGAGCAAAAACAATATTAGTTGACTAACAAAGGCAAAGAAGGCATGTAATCGGTTCATGTGATGGCAAGACCAGTATCAGGCTCCTTATGGAACTCGATGATGGGTTCTAGATCAATTTCTGGATCACTTTGGCCCCTAAAATTTCGTTAGTTTCTCTATTTTGACCATTTGATATAGCACAGGTGTGACATTGAAAATTAAAACCAACTATTTCACATGATCCCTCCCTCCACTGAGGGGGGCCCAAAAAAAAAAAAAGGGAAAAAAAGAAAAGAAAAGAAAAGAAAAATGGAAGAAGTTAATTGGCTCCGGGAAGCAAGATGAGAAGCAGGAAAAATAAGCTAATGCGTCTTATTTGGTCTCCAAATTTCAATGACTAACTTTTCTAGTTTTCCCAAACTTTAAAGAAAGTTTAAGTGGGCTTGATTTTTTGGCTAAAATTGAAGGATTTGAATAGTTTTTTCAATTAGTTCGAGCTTTAAGATTGCCAAAAATAAAAAAAGGTTCCAACTTTGCATAGTCTTATATAAAATTAAAGAGATATTGTAGCAATGTGGTTTAACTTATCAAAAATTATATTCAAAGTTATCCTGTCACTAATTGTTCCTTGCACTTGTGGCATCTTTTGTTATAAGCTGCAATGTCAGAAGTTGTTTGGATCATGGATCTCCAACAAACCCAAATAAACACACTTCTTAAAGTCTCTACGGGCATCTTACAATTAACTTGAAATTGGACAAGTAATAATTACATAATGTAAGAGATACAAATCAAGTAATCCGGTTTAAGGAGAAGATGATAAAATGCAACATAGAGACAATAATACAACCTAGTAACTTATCGTGCATCCATCAATGAAATACTCATTTCATTTATTGAACTTGCTACATTTGTATTACTTGAGCTTTCAGCAGCAAATAAATTTCTTTCTGTGAAAAAACCAGGTTGTTTAGCTTGAGGCAATACACCTTCGTTACCCAACATTAATACTACCAAAGACATGCTTGGCCTGTCTTCTGGGCGTTGTTGAACACATAATAGTCCTACATGGATTGATCGCAACACTTCTGATACATCGCCAGAGAGATCAAGGTAAGCATCAGCTAATTCCAAAGACCTTCCTTCATTATATAACATCCATGCCTGTACTAAGTGAATTCAGTTAAAAGGATGACCGAGCTTAGTTCATATGCGCAAATGATTAATTTCATCAAAATTTACATAGACGAAAGTCCAGTATGCTTACATGTCCAAGAAGGTTGTAGTCGTGCTCTTTGTGAGAAAATCCCCTGTTCCTTTGGCCGCTCACAATCTCAAGCAGTAGAACGCCAAAACTGTATACATCTGATTTTATTGAAAAAATGCCATCTATAGCATATTCTGGGGACATGTAGCCACTACATGATAAATTATTAGAAAACTGAATTATAAGCAATTGAAGAGCATTTCTCATGTTAAGGGATTGAGTTGAGATCCTTACTATGTTCCAACTACACGACTTGTGTTAGCTCCAGTCTCATTTCCTCCAAAACTTCTAGCCATGCCAAAATCAGATATTTTTGGATTCATGTCAGAGTCAAGCAAAATGTTGCTGGCTTTGAGGTCTCTATGAATGATTCTGAGGCGAGAATCTTGATGGAGGTACATAAGTCCTCGAGCAATGCCATTTATAATGTGAAAGCGTCTAGGCCAATCAAGCACTTGACTGTGCATTGGATCTGCCAAAACATTCTCTGCTCATGAAGAAATTATTTGTTGGATACAAAACTACATCTTAACAGAAGAATAATGTTATGCTGACTTTGTTTTGCAAAAATTTTTTCAGTGAGAGTTTAAAAGTGTGTTTGAAGAATCTTTCTTATTGCCATAACTCATAATAATATAACTGGTACTCTTGATAGAAGGTAATGCTTTGCTGATTGTGCAAGATGAATATTTCTTACCGAACAGAATCAAGTTCAGACTTTTATTAGGCATGTATTCATAGATCAACATCTTTTCTTCTCCCAGAATGCAACATCCTAGAATCCTCACCAAATTTCGATGCTGAAGTTTGGCTATAAATGTAACTTCACTCTTAAACTGATCAATTCCTTGGAGGGAATCTCTTGATAGCCGTTTGACAGCAATCTCCAGCCCATCCTCCAGAATTCCCTATATATATATATATATATATCTCAACTTAAGCATTATGAGATTCAGAAAATCGATCTCCAGTGAAGTGACCTGTCCTGTTATACTTAGGAAAGAAAGTAAATATTACCTTGTAAACAGGTCCAAACCCACCTTCTCCAAGTTTGTTGTGAACAGAAAAATTTTCAGTAGCTTTAATTATTGTATGTAAATCAAACAGAGGCAGCTCTATGTCTGTGTTGTGACTTTCAGCATTTGTATCATCAAGAGAGCTGTTTCCTAGCCTGCCTGTGACATAAGCCTTGAAGTAGATTAAACTTGATCGGAAAAAGTTAACAAAGGATTTGGGTTAGCAGATTATTATAATGAACTTGGTTTCTCCAATAATCTTCAGTAGAAAGTAGTAAATTTTTGTTACCTCTGTTTCTTTTTCTTCTCTTCATTCTCCGAAGATACAGCACCATACTAACCCCAAGCAGAATCATTGTCATAGGTATCAACAAACTAATTACAAGAATTCTTCTTCTCCTTCCCTTTTTATCTGCAATATTTTATATTGCAAATTATCTATTATAACAAAACAAGACATAAATTGAAGATTTTGTTTATTAATGTTGTTACCTAATTCAGAAGAAGCCATTCTAATGTAGATATCTTGTCCTTGTACTGGTAGTACTTTGATGTTAAATAGGTCATTAAACCAGAGTAGGCACCCACTTTCCCTGCTTATATCTAATTGAGTATAAGCCGTACAAGAGCAATTTTTGGAGCACAATACCTCGCATTCATGGAGAGTCAAAGTTTCGTTAAACTTGGAATATTGTGTGTCTGGCAATTTGATACCAGAATACTTGATAAACACATCTCCATTTTGACAATTCAATCGAGTTCTACGAACACACCCATTTGATCCATTCTTGGGCAAAAATCTTTCTAAACATCCACAGTTATACGAATTCGCACTATTGCAACTGCCATAAGCACCACAAAGTCCATAATTGTCACAATTATCAACCGGAGTAGAAAGGTAAACTGTCCAGTCGTTTGTCTGAGGATCCCATAGCCATCGTTGTACAACACCATCAGACCTCAAGAAGAGTTTTGTAATAATAGAGCTGTTAAGAAGCTCATCGGAATAGTATCCCTCGTTTTTGTTTAGAACTACTCTGTGTTTGTAATAAGGAATTTGCCTCAAGTTTGGCAGCCCACTATAGTGCAATCCGTTCCAAGGTCCAGTTTTGTACTGCACAACCGAACCTTTCTTTAAGACATGTTGAGGATAACCGCTTGGATCAAAGTGATATGAAAAACCTCCTGAAGAGGGATCCTCACTGCTCTTCCATGAGGATAGATAAACCTCCAGGCCAGTTATGAAGTTCCAGCCAAATTTCATTCCTGGTAACAAAGTATCAGTTGGATGATTAAAACTCTCCCAAAGAAAATTCTCATTTGGATCTTCCACAACAAGGTTTCCAGAGTTCAACAACTTTGCAATCGGATTTTTGACAGATGGTGATTTATTGGAACTGGAATTGGATGACCATATAATTCCACCATTAGTATCATTTAAGAGAATTAGAAGTCCTGGCTCGATAACCTTCAAGACGCCTGAAGTGTTTGTGAGTGGAACTTCCCTGTTGGCAACCCAAACTACAGCCTCAGAACCTTCTATTTTCTTGTACCATATGCCCACGTATTGATTCTTGGAATTTCCAGGGCTAAAAAATCCCAATTCGAAGGTTCCATCAGATGAAACCAGTGTCTCACCATCTCTAAGGCTGTGTGTTGTAGTCATAGTATCAGTTGCACTGGAAATCTTGTGGAGGGACTCAAAAAAGGTTAAGATAAATAGAAAGGGCATATATTTATTCAATTTCTTCATGGTTCAATAAGATAAAGAAACAGAAGCTTGATCCCATGGTTCAGAGTAGATTCATTTCTCTTATATTCGAAGAATGATTATGAGGATTGAATAAATAATATTGCCATAACAGACACGGCATCCATTTGCTAAGGTCAAGAACACTGTGCGCATAAAATTTCTATGCAATTTGTTAGGATCATTCTTTTTATTATTATTATTATTATTATTGATTATTGATGAGTATTATTATATTTATTTGTTATGTAAGTGGACAAATGGCAAACTCTAAGGAGTTCTTCTTTTTATATGCACAAAAAGAGCTCTTCCGATCTTCCATCTTTAAAATTCTCTATCATTTTCTACTTCTCTATATTGTCATTGGAAAACTTTAAAGTCGGTTTCCACTACTTTTTGTGGATTCTAGTAAAGAATGAATAGTAATTTGAAACAATTTAACTCCTTTCAAAAAAAAAAATTGAAATAATTTAATGAAATATGTAATTATTTATTATGTTTGACGATTTAATTTTGAATTTGAATAATATAAAGAATAAAGTAAACCAAAATGGTTGTTTTGCAGAAATTAAGATGAAAAGCATCCATCAGCTCGAACTGGTCCACGTTTTGACAAATGAATTAATTGTTTCCTAAAATGTCAAATCATCTCTCTGGAGTAGAAACTTCTACCATATTTTAATACGTGAGGCATTCGGGAGGAAAAGAAATCCTTCCGATATTTTGCGTGTCAAATTAAAGAGGTAGACCAAACAATAACACCTTCCCAGTATTTCTCTCTTGACAAATATTGTCAAGATACATAGCAGTAGAAAGATGACTCTTTTAAGGGTTAAATTTTTATGAACTTTCTAGGAATAAAAAGAGTTGCAACTTCTTTTCCCATTTTCCCCCAGTTTTTACTTGCACTTTATTTGGGTCACTTGTGCAGGCAAACCATGTTACAACCTTACAAGCCGAACTTTACTATTTATTGCTAATATATTTTATGGTCACAATTCATCTTTGGATTAAAGTCCAAGGTATAATAGGGTTTAAATGAAAAAAATTAATTATTAGAGGGCTTCCATGCAAAGTGGGGTATTAAGCCATTTAATATTACTTAAATATCAATGGGGACTTCGAGTGCAAATTAACTATTATCATTACAGGGTTTTATCCAGATAACATTGTCAATAAATTGTTAATTTAAAAAGCTCCCGTTACAAATTTTTGAGTATGTCTAAGTAGATATGAATAATTGACATGTTTATATGACACAATTTTATTTGGTGATTATTACATGAATGTTTTCTTTTTAATCATTCAATACAATTATTTCATATTATAATATCACTAGTTCATATCACAGTTTTATGTTTCTCTAAAATTTTTGTAGTTTTTTAGTTAGATAGCCTCCTCTTTTATTTTTGTCCACCTTGGGCACTTGTTCAAGGCAACATATTGGGGTTTTTTCTACAATTGTACTGATTTCGGAAATACATTTCTGAGGAGAAAATAAAAGTTGACTCACGTGAGGTCAGTTAACCGTTGATTAGGGAATCTTTGGTATATATGACATGACATGTAATTAAGATGGCTGTCTAGTGTTAATCATGAAGGAGAACAAAATATCCTGAATCTAAAACCTTTTAAGATTGTTTGTCAAAGGAGTTTTTCCGTTGGCGACCCATATGAATTTGACGGTCTTCAGTATTTTCGCCGTAACTTTCTTTAGAAAATTCTAATTCATGCATGGCGAGTAACATTGGAAAGCTAATCTAATTATCTTTCCAAAAATATATTACCTCCGTCTTATTTACTTTGTCTATATTTCTTTTTTTATTTATCTCATTTATCTTGTCTTATTTCTTTAGTTGGTGTTATTTTTATGTTCATTTACATTTATACTCTCTAATTAAATAATACATTTTCTAAATTCATTGCACTGCATTAAGATACACACACTTAATTAAATAGGCGTATTTTAAAAAATTAGTTTGTAAATTTCCGATCTCTAATATTTTTCTTAATTTTTGTGTAAAAAATGAAGTTGACAAGGTAAATGGGCCGGATGTAACACAATTTATTCTCTACTCACCGCACTCTTGAGAGATATGGAGTTTCAAATTAAAAGTCCAAAAGCTTAGGAGATACATAAAAAGACAAGAAATTTTTGGCTTTTCGTTTTCTACATTTATTAATCCATCCATGTATTTACAAGTCTTTGTAGCCTATAAATAGTGAGAATTATGTGAGAAAAGGAAGAGTTGAATATTTGATCATTTGATAATTGAGTTTGAGAATAAAAGTCCTCTCTCTCTCTCTCTCTCACATTTTGCAATGCAACCTTGTGAAGTTGAATTTAATATTTCCGACTGCTCCCTTTTACTTTTATTTTCCAACCCTCCTCAACATTCCGACATATCATTCGTAAAACAAAATTTTTGTCGCTGAAAAATCCAACATATGAAGCTTCCGCTTGAAGAAACCATGGTCTCACTGTCTCTAAGCATATGTGTAGCAGTTATATAGTGTGTTTGGCAATTAGATGGTTTATAAATTAGTTTATAAATTAAAATGTTACATTCATTTTATTAATTGTTTTTTTATAAAAAGTAAAAATGTTACTTGACTTTTACTTTTTACTTTTGCAAAAAAGTGAAATCACTTAAATAATTTTTTTGACTAAATAGTATATTGTTTTCTGAAAAATGTAGATAATTTGGCAAAGAAAAAGATGGCTTACCAGATATTTATATCTACCTAACACTTTAGCCATTTTTATTGGTCGATTGACTTAATTATCACATATATTTTATTGTCAGATCTTACTACTTTTTCTGTCCTTAGGTATTTATTTACACTGGTTTTTCGCCGATATTGAGACTAACATATATATGAAATAGTTGTTTTCCCATCTATGCTTTGTAGTTGATATATATAAATATATATATATATATATATTCAAGTAACAATCCTTCAATTAATTAATTGATTAGTTAGGGCGGCATCTCTGACGGAATATTCTTCTTCTTCTTTTCTCTCTTTCTTTCTTTTCTTTTCTTTTCTTTTTTTCTTTCTCTTTTCCCCCCTTTCCCCTCATCCACACAACAACAAAGTTTTTATCAATTAATTACAATTTACTTGAACCTGATAAGAAACACACAAGCAATTGTACGGGCTGATATACGATATATATATTCTTAAAAACTAGATGATATATATATATATTTTTTTTTTTGATAAAGAGGGCAAATAATTTAGTTGAAGTAACATTTATATGTCATATTAGTTGCGAAGGGCTGTAGACGACTGATGATCATGGACGGAGGCACGGTATAGCTGGACCTAGCTACAAAAGCCCAACTCCTCTTATTATTATTATTATTATTTTTTTAAAGCATATATGAATGGGTTTTTTTACAAAAAAGGTATACTATTAAGTTCTCAACCCAATAACTAACTAAATTTTCTTATTTTTAATTAGGGTTTAATTCTCCAAGTAGGCCCATAACCTAAAACATGTGTACCGCCTCAAACTAGCCTTCACAATTTGTAAAGAGCTTGTTTTAGGAGACTTTGAAATATATATATATATATATATTAAAATAGTGACAATTTATTGGTCAAAGTTGGTTTCTTTGAGAAGCAATTTAAGATTGGGAGGAGCCAAGCAGGGCAAAACTAATCATGACTATATTGTTAAGTGTTGGTTAGATAGTAGCTGTTGGTTTGATAGTAGTTTAAACGTAATTTTAGTTGCATTTCGTACTTGTATCTTTTGGTTCAATATGTTTATCTCATATTTGATGTAAGAATTTACATTTTTACAGTAATTGTGTATGTTTAATTTTATGTTTTGTACTATGAAATTGAGAAATTTCATTCTCATCAATCATCATCAATCATAATAAATTTGAAGAGAACTACCAATACGTACATTGGTTTTTTTGAATTAATTAAAGTGAGACTTATTTGAATTTTAATGCAATTTGCAAATTGATACAAAAGTTGATTTTTTGAACTTCTTTATACTCCAGAGTTTTTAAATAGTTTCATGTTCTGGGGTCTCCAATTACGAGTTGAAGTTGAAAGTTAGAATTCTGGTTATATTTTTGAGAAATATTGATCTTTTTGTTAGATCGTGTCATCAGATTTGATTGAGTATTACAAGATTTGAAAATTACGTTTTGAAGGCTAAAATCCTTTCAAGAAAGAGTTTATTTCAAAGACGTCGCCAGCTGCATCGGCTCCAAGATTGCCGTTTAAGTCTTAGAGAAGAAAATACTATACGATTGTATCATATTTTGTGCTTATTAATAAGATTCACTTTCTCAATATATCTTTATATTTGAAAGGAATTTAATTTTTAAAGTCATGAAGAGCTGCACGTTGTAGTACCCGTTTTGAAAATGGTAATATACGATAAATAACAAAGGCGAACTAAATAATTCAACTACTATTCTCGTTAAATAAGTTTTTCAAAATTTGTACTCTATTTGTCTAAAAAAGATAGTCCATTATTCTATTTTTTGTTCTAAAAAGATAGTCAACATATCATATTGAGCATGTCTTTAATTTTTTATTTTCAATTGTACCTCTAATTAATTTTTGTTATTCAACTACCTATGCCTTGAAAGTATTTTAAATAATTAATGCGATATAATAGTATATGTGAAAAAATAAGGCAAAATTTAATGTTTCAACTATATTAACGATTGTTTCTTAATTTATGTGAAAATAACTAATAGACTATTTTTGTGAAACGGGGGGAGTATTAATTTTATTGGGGATCAATGCTTGATTTTTAACCTTTTTTTTTTTTAAAAAACAATTGAGGGAATTTCGGGGGAAGAGTATATACTCAAACTCAGAATATCGTTTTGGTAAGAGATGCGCTTTACCACTTGAGTTATCACACTTACTCTCTTAATTTTAACCATTAGTTGCAATACGTAATACATTGATAATATCTTTTTAATTATATAGATATTGATTAGTGTCAAAACCTGCATATTTGATATATCATTTATAAGACACTAAACGTTCATTTGATACTAATCCAATTATTTTATTAAGGCAAATCGATTTTCAACACACAAGTCTATTTTGTATGAATACATGTTCTAAAAATGCAATTAATAAAAGTATGTATTCATATAAGTATTGAAAAGTATTATACATGAAAAATAGTTCTTATTGATGTATTTTGTATGTGTTACAAGTGTCGGAAGTTTATGGGCACAAATGAAACAAGACTAGTCTGAATGGTCAACAATTACGACTACCATGAGTAAGTGTCAATAAACTAATGATAATCGGAGTTCTAGAGATCCAATGAAAATGATTAAGTGGGATTGGAAAAATAACGTAAATATCTACAAGATCATCTCAATATGACCATATTCAAATCTAATTCATAAAGTTGTCAAAATTCATTATGAAGTTATAAGTTACGTTCTTATCAAGATATGATGTTAACTAGTGTGTATTCTTCAATATTATGATCATATCAGGAGTTCTAGGTATCGGATTGAAGTAATTCACAGTATATGAAGTATTCACTTCATTTTTATCACTTTCCCAGATCAAAATACAAGTCGACAAAAAACAGCCAATAGAAAACAACCAGAAAAGAGTTTGACAGTCAAACTTGCTACCTGTACAGCCACTGGTTTTTCAAGCATATGTTGAGTTATGCTTATCCAAATTCCATGATTTTTTATCCATTATAAAGAAAATCTGAAGGGCTACAACTCATATTTTATCATGAGCATCTGAATTTGGACAAAACATCCTCAAAAATAACCCACAATCTGATAAGTAGGCAATTCTTAGTATTTTGGAAATATCTAGGCCTACAGATTTTCAATTGACCTGAATTTTTTTTTTTAGCACATAGAAAACTCATTTTGGAATAATTTTTATTTTGGTGACAAATCTAATTCAATGAACATAGTCACCAAAATACAACTACAAGTTGCATTAGCTTTCTAGGGTAAATTTTTGTCCTTTTGTCACGGTTTTTGTAGAAAACGAAGAATAATGAATTTGCAAGTTAAAAGGGAGGGGGTTTGTATATGAATGCTAGAATAAATTTTTTTGAGAGTGGTTGAACCAATTGTAGTTATGACAGCGGTTATCACAGGCTTGCACCATAGTTGCTTGATTTGTGAATTTGCAACATCCAATTTGCAACATCAGTATTGGTTATACGTACAATTGCTGATATCGGCAATGGAGGTTTCATCGTTTTGTTGGGTGGTTCAATGGGTATGGGGTTTTTTAATTAATATTTTATATTTTCATTTGTCTTTTTTGGGTATTTAATATAAAAGGTATTTTTACAACATGAAAGTCTAAATCTCTTAATTGCAAGTATGGGGGAGTATTTTTGCATACGGTAACTAATTTAGGCCTAATTATCTATATAGCCCCCTCCTCTGTCTCAGCCCCTAGTAATATGACGCTTAGACTCTGATGAATATCTAGAAGTCACTCTCCACAAAATACTACCAATTATATATTATATGAAATGAACAAATTTTTTGTTCTAAGTGAACAAAATTTAGAACCAAATAAAAAGAAAAGGACAAATTTTTGGGGTCAATGCATAGGATACATACGAATGTTGAAAATTTAATTATTTTTTTCCCAATACCTTAATGAATTTATTACAAGTAGTTAAATATTTTTATGCTACCCTGTCTTGTATTGTTAAAGCAAAAAATTGATAAAAAGGACGGATGTTGATTGTACCCAGTGACGGAGTCAAGTGGTATTAGATGGGTGGGCCAGAAAGGTGAACAATCTAGTACACATGACAAAATTACGCTTTATATATAATTTTCTTTTTACAAGCTAAAAAAACAATTTTCATTATTTTGGGGGCCCACCATGGCCCCCTAGGTATGCCCCTGATTATACCGTGATTGTGATGTTCAACTATTGTGGGAATTGTATAAAAAATATGAAACATATACATAGACCAGAAAAGTAGTAATACAAATCAAAAACTTTTTCTAGGATAATATTTGAATTACAATGAATTAATCAAAATTATATTCAATCCAACTCCGAGGAAATTATATGAGGATCAATACATTAACAATTCATAACAAGCATATATATGACTATAACACAAAATTTTTTTTTTTTATCTAAAATTGATCTAATTTACAGATTTTTTTTTAGGCTCTAAATGTTAGTCACAAATATCATTGGCACATTTTACAACGTACTCTTTGTTATCTCATGTGTTGATGATGTACACGAATCTTTGCTTTATGGCGGTAAAAGATTTGAATATGAAAACCTAGTTGAATAAATTACTTGTTTCACTTGGGATGGCAATTGTGGAAATTTTCTAAAAAGATAAATGTGGGGGCTGTTTTTATTAGATTTGTGTCACGTGAGTGATCAGACTCTATTTTTAGAGCTTGATCTATCTCCATAGCGGGATTGAGCAATTGTGTCATCTCCATCTACATCTTGAATTGGTCCTTCATTTGCTGACCTGATTATCTCAATGACAAAGTCTATAGGATCATGTTGACTTTGACAACTATTCCATTTGCCATATAATTTGTCATGCCCCTGTTATTCTATCATTATTGTTGAGTTGTTTCTTTGTTCCAATGGCGGAAGCTCTTGTATGATTTCAAAATAATTAAGATGCTAACAAGAGACGAGACGTGCCAATCAAATGAGTTTTTAATTTTCATAGGGTCATTGTGATATTTCTTTTGATCTCTCTATTTTCACCTAGAGTTATACTATCAATGAAATATTTTTAAGGTGACTTACTAATCTCTTTTGCTTTCATTTGAACTTTCTTATACGCCTAGGTTACTTTGGCTTTACAACTCATGGCTTGTTTTTCGTATTTAAATTAAATACTAAAGTAAACATATATGAAAAAACCATACAAAAACCATTTTATTGATCACTAGACGAACAAAGGATTTAGAAGCCTTTACATGGAAAATTAGGCTCTCAATTCATACCAAGTTTTCCTTATATTCTTACATTACATGCCATGTTTCACTTTATATGTATATATCTTCATACATATACTCATTTTTCTACTTTTTATCTTCTTACTAGATTCTTTTACTAATTGAAAAATATAGGTTTGTCCTTCCAAATTTTATAATAGTGTAAATGTGCAAAGGTGTAGGCACAAAATACATTAAACTCATAGGTTGTTCCTAAATACATTAGGAACAAAGAAGCATCTTCATAGTGTGACTACACATCGGTTTCCACCATATGCAATATCTTACTTGAATCTGGAGACATCTTCCGTTCTTTGGCTTGATGTTCATAGATTTTGTGATTTATCATCTACAAAAGAATAAATAAGCACAAAGTGAGTACTATGTATTGCGTGAGTAACTCAAGATTTTGATTTGCCACAAGGTTACAAATATCATTTTACATCACAAATTCAAGAAACACAAAGATGCACAAGCCTTTTTGAATGCATAATAGGGCCCAAGCACTAGAATTACTTACTACTCGTAGCGCGCAAAGATACCATCCAAATGCCAAGTTGGCCATGACAATACAATATTAAGTGGATCCACACTTAACTCCAGTTGACCCTTATCGGAATTCCAAGCAAAGAGCATTATCAATTCAAATCAAATACCATCCTAATCGTCCATATCCTGGAATCATTAAATAGGTCATAGTATAGAAACAATTCAAAGCAAACTAATACAAAACGGGTAGAGTAATGCTAGTAATTCGCAAGCAAGAAAACATTTTATTTCTTATCATAATATGATATCAAAATAAATGTTTTTTCAAAGAAAACCAATACAAAACGGGTAGAGTAATGCTAGTAATTCATAAGCAAGAAAACATTTCATTTCTTATCATAATATGATATCAAAATAAATGCTTTTCTTTTCAAAACTTATGCATATCAAGGGAAACCAAAATATTGGTTATTCACCTTGGATCTTGTTTCTTTAAAGATTCTTGGCTATTTTTAAATGGAAATATACTTCTAAATTCTTGGTATTCTTCAAGCAAAGTAACATTTTTAAGTAGAGCTTCTATATATGAAAGAGGCTTTGTTTGGGAGGCAACGATAATGTTTTAGAAGTCTTTTGAGAGTGTTCTAAGACTATCTTCCTTTATAGACGAATTTCTCACTTATTTTCCAAAAATTTTGGATTCCACTATGGAAAAGGCTCCAATTGTCTCTAGATAATTTACAAATAGCCAATGAAAATAAGTCCAACTGGAAGTTTGGGAGAATTCTGACCACAAAAAATGCCAAGTGAACTCCAATTTGATTCATGTGAGAATTTTCCTAAGTGGCCAATTGTATCTAGATTTTTTTCGACTTATTATTTAATGATTCCCTTTACTTAATGTACTCTATAATTAGATCCTCTTGTTTTCAACTATACTAATTAAGTACCGCATTCTAGTTTTAAGCATTCTTTTGCACCCAATTCCCTAACCGATTGGATATAATAATTCTTTTGGCCATCACTTCTAACCGATGGAGATAGTCGATATAAATTCAAACAGTTACTTTATTTTTGTCAAGACAAACCATGGTATCCTCAAATTCTTTTAGAATGTTACAACTAACTAACCAATTACAAAATTCACTAACCGATTGTTTATAGTTGAAAGTTATTCGAGAAATGATTCGATTATTATCAAAAGACCACTATGGTATTCTTGAAATTTTATGGAATGTTACATAATTAGTCACGTGTGAGTTAATTACCCAACGTTTTCCACTAGTTACACCACGAAATTGATCATCTTCAATGTAAGGTATAAGGGTAAGCCACATGCATGTTCCAGATTTTTGACGATCATGTTATATCAAAACAAATTCAATCACAATGAATTTACAATATAATAAAATTGAATCAGTAGCAAAATAAGTTCGATGTGTCTTGATACTACTTCTCCAACCCATAGATGACTTCTAATGTTCTAGGAGATATTTATTGATAATGTTTCCAATAAAGCCTATAAAGAGAATAAAAAAAAGTGTAATTAGAAATGCATAGTTTATATATATAAATCATTTATATTGAATAAATTAAAAATACATGATCATACCAATTAGGTCAAGAGAACCAGAAAAAGATATATTCTAAAGACATAATTCATTTTATTATTGTTATTATTTTTTAAACTTTAGAACGACATAGTTTATAAACATAATTCATTTGTTTTTTTTCATTTTATTTAACTGCCGACTATTAATATCAACCATTATCTTTTTTTTAAACATATTATTGTTATCTATACACCACAACCTAATTCTTATTTTTTATTTCTTTTTTTAAACTTTAGCTTTATTTAACCGTTTTAATATCTATTAAAGTAACTGCCCACTACCTTAGTGACCGGTTATGCTTTTATAGTTTTTTATTAATAGTGGACAGTTACCAACAGTGGTAGGTTATGTAACCCTAATACACATGAATTAAAGTTAAAAAAATAAAGTAAAACAAAAAAGAGTCTCTCAAACAGAATCTAAAACTAAATTGAATATTTTCTAATTGAATCTTCAATTTTACTTCTATCATTATTAATATATAGATATAGATTTATAATGTTTTAAGGGATATTTAGTGACAATCTTTCCAATAAAGTGTATAAAGAGAAAATTAAAAAATGTAATTAGAAAGGCATACCTCATACATATAATTCATTTGTATTCAAAAAAATTAAAAATACATGATCATACTAAATAGACCAAGAGTACCAAAAGAATATATATCATGATGACATAAATCATTTTATTTTATGTTTTTTTTTAACTTTAGAAAGGCACAATTTATATACGTAATTCATTTGTTTTTTTAATTTTGATTTTCTTTACTTTAATTTATTGTATATTGGTAAGTTTTATAGAACTATTTTTTTTTCAAAATATGTATTATTTAAACTGTTCCACTTACTTTTCTTAGCACATTACTATTGTCTATATACCATAGCTTGAATCTTATTTTTTCATTTCTTTTTTTTAACTTTAATTTTCTTTAACTGTTTTAATATTAGTTAAAGCAACAGCCTATCACTTTATTAACCGCAAAGTGCGGTTGTATTTTTACAGTTTTTTAATCAGTAGTAGACGGTTACCAATAGTGGTAGGTTATGTAACCTAATAATCGACAGGA